>JAPYYW010003119.1:0-16481 GCA_030522545.1 Cremastinae sp. A BG-2022a
ATATTGCTAATTGAAATTTTCATGGGTCCACGAGACCCAGTGTGACTCACCAAATTTTTTGAAATTTTATTTTTTCGATTTTAAGAGCCTATTCGATCGGAAATTTCCTGTAGATAACGAAAATGATAATTATTTGGGGCGAATTATATGGTATCGAGATAAATTAAGCTAAAAGCTTTTTATTTGACTGTATTGATAGAATTACCTTAATATGAAAATTGAATTTTTTGGATTTAGATCCAACTTCTCACGAATAAAAAAAAAAGAGTCAGTCGAATGACAACTATTGAGAAAGTAAGACGAATTTTAATATTCTTAATAAATTATTTCTTGTTTCTCATTATTAATCTAATTCTTTCATTGCAAAATTCATTATTTTTTAAAATCATGATGTTTATCAGACACCAGTGTATAAAATTATTGGAGTTAAACAGAATATTTTTCTATTTTCCGTTCAAATGATTTTTTCATTCAAATCAACGACTCAAGTGGAATAATTTATCGAAAACCTGCATTCAGTAAAGATTTATAAATAGTTTAAATGATAATTGTCAAGCTTCTCAACGATTGACAATGCATCTTTCAATTTTCAAAACTGTGGATCAAGGGATAACTAATTTTAATGAACATATCTTATGAGCGTAAATCACATTTAATTATCACACTTTTTAAATGATATTGGATTAAAAATTGAAAATGGCCCATAAATCCCTCATATTAGTAAAAAAGAAAAAAAAATGTGTTCATGTATATTGTCGTGTGATACGTCAAGACACGATATATCACGTTGAGTGAGTTAAACCTGTATATGGATTTTGAGAGGCCAAACGATCTTTCACGCTCTACGGCGCGCCCATTGAAACGGTCTGTAATCCGCAACAATGTCAAAGTAGAGTAATGGAACGTGAAAGATATTGAAAACGAAGAGGAATGAGATTCAGCATTGGAGCAAATAAAATAAGAACATTAAAGGTGTTTGTCTCGTAAACACGTATTTCTGAAAGGAATCGTATAAAAATGGCTATAAAATTTTAGACAAAAAACTGCGATGCGTCAAAAACGTTGAAAAAAAAGAAAAGAAATGCAAAGATAATATTGTAAATCTTTGAAAATTGAAATCTTTTGTGAGGTTGGCAAAAAAATGTCCAATGAATTTCGGATGGAAGGCTCGGAGCCCCCCGGTAGCAAAAAAATCTCGTATCGATTCACTTTTTTCTCTCCGAGGTTTACATAGAGTAATGTATTTACCGGAGCGTATGTACATTAAAATATGGCGCGGGATAAGGCGATGCCGAAGGTGCTTCGGGAATAAAGAAAGCCCCGAAAGAAGGCGGGAAAAATGTTGGCAGACGGGCTGCGGAGCGAGTATAATAAAATCTTTAAAAAATCGATTTTGATGGTATCCAAACGTTTCCTGGTAGAGAGTAAAAAAGAAGAAAAAAAAAGCCTTTAAAGACACCAATGGAAGATGAGAAAAATAAGATGGCGCCTCGGGACTGGAAGGAGAAACTGTTTGTTGAATGTGATAGGTTATTGATGCGTGCATTACTCCCACTAGCAATAGTGATCCACCCCATTGTGCTTTTGAAATGTTGGAGAGACTATAGCAAAAGATAAATTACCATATCCCCTCTTTCCCTTCGTCCATTTTTTAAATTAACATGCCCCAGTATTACAAAAAGAGAATTTTAATTCGTTCTTTGTTACTTCTAATTCATGCTTTGACATTTTATAAGTAGCTTTTTCTTATATTTAAGCCTCTTTATGGTTTCTTTAAAAATCTGTATATTTCTACCAAGTATACTCTGATTCTCGAAGTGATGCAAATGGCCATTTGATTCTTTTGAATGGTCTCATTATTTTTAGAACAAAAATAGTATAAACTGGTAGAATAAATGCAATTTTTTGATATTTGACGTTTTCCAGGTTAATTGTGAAAAAAAAGGTATTAGAACAATGAAATGAGTAAATTTTAAAAATGATTAAATTATAGAAGGAGGATTTTGATGAGACAGAGACTAATAATTGCTAAGAGGTCATCAGCCTGGGTTGAAAGCAGCTTACAAAAGTTGTTCACTAGAGAACATCCTCCCTCTCTCTCACTCTTCGTATTTTCTGGCCAAACAAAGCCACACGGGAGATTGATGAAACGCGACTAGTGATGCACTCCCGACGACCATTTTCCCTAATCGATTCAAGTTTCGCTGAGGGGAATTCAAAGCAATTTTCGCAAAAGGTTGAAATCGAGTGAAAAACTTTTTCTTTGTGATTAACAAATTCGGGAAAATACAACGATGAAAGCTTCGAACGTAATTTACCAAATATTTTATAGGAAAAATTAATTATCGAAGAACTTGGAAAATGAAATGGGGGGAAAAAACAGGTTGAAAAGTATTTAAAATAAAAGGATTCGGCATAAAATTATATTACGAGATATAATCTCCAATATTTTGGAGTTTAAGAGTTTCTCAGAAATTTGACGTACTGGAAATGATAATGACGTCAAAAGTATAATTAATTAAAATAACAATATTTTTTGTTGAATCACTCGTTGGACTTTGAAAAAAAATTGATCGAACTATCTGAACGTGTACAAAACAGAAGTACTCACATTTCTCGTTCTGAGGACCATTTCTCTTCTAGAAGGATTGACCTCGCTCCATTCGCTCGCGTAGCACTCTTTGTCGTTACCAATTATCTGCAATTCATAAAATCCTCCTTAAAGTATAGGCATTTTAATAAATGCTTAAAAATACGATAAACAATAAAATCTTTCGACCCTTGGATTTCTAAAGAAAGTTTCTTTTTTTATATTTTCATGAATTTATTAATATTTTTTCATAATTTATTAATATTAATATACAAAACTGAAATTTATTTTACAATAAATGAAATTTATTTATCTGAGAATGAAAATATATTTGAGGATAAAAAATGTACAGTGATTTTGCATTGTGTATGCAAAAGTGAGCATAAATGTTCAGTCACACGATTAGCACGATATAATCAATGACATAATTTTTTTAGAATGTGGTCAACGAAAATATGAGTAATATTTCCAATCAATCAACAATCCATCATGATTAATCTGTCACGTATTTGTTCAAAAATTGATAAAATAAAAATTTCTTTTGATTGGAGCTTTTTTTAATTTTAATATTCAAACAGCAGTCATAATATTGATTACTTTGAAATTATATACATGCACTTTCTTAAAACAAGGCTGTGTCTGCTAATATATGAAAATCATTCTATATTCATCAAATTATAATTCGTACAACAACGAGAAATCGTCTATAAATAATGTATCACTGCTGGCTTTCGTCAGGGGGAAGATCTATAAACACGAAAGAGGAGAAGGGAATGGTACATTGAAATATTTTGAATTATGAAGCCTCCCATCAGTCGCTCAACGGTATACAAAGTTCATTAATTCGTCAGTGAATAATTAGAACGAATTACCGGTCGTAAATAATTGAAAACCCCTGGTAAACCCCTGTAACGACGTTGAAATTCGAGGGATGCAAGCTCACCCTATTTGTTAAATGTATACTTATTGTTATAATTTTCATTCTTTTCACAAAATTTCCACCCCAACAAAAAATCTTTATTGCGCACAAGCTCAATATCGAAAAGTACAAATAAAAATATTATACTTTAAGGCGCAACATATTTCTCATTAAAAAAATGCAAATGATTAAACCTCAGACTCTCCAAAAAATTGAATAAATAAACAAAATAAAATGTTTACATTTACGAAACGAGAATATAAATTTCTCAGCCAAATGTCACTTTTCCAAAAGAGCCCGTGCGTGAATTTAAAAACAGTTGCGAAACATTTACAAAATTTTATATAATGCATCTATACACTGAGAAAAAAAAAGTTGGTTGAATCAACTGAAATATTGTTGATTCAACAAATCTTGGTTTGAATCAACTGAAATTTGGTTTATTCGACAAAATTTATTCTCAGTGTACATTTTAATAATCGTACAAAGATCGATGAATTTCTTATACGATTAATAATAATTAATAATAATAATTCTTAATAAAAAAATAAAAAAAAAAAAATTCTTCGTAAATGAGAAAAATGTTGATGATGGATTGGTGACAAAAAAGGGGGCTGCTGATCGTTGAATTATTTCGAAATATCAATAATTTGCATACTCGAGCTAAAAACGGCTGTTTAACGTGTCACGTGGTGCATCTTGGGAGGAAGAAGGAGAAGATCGCCTCAAAATACAGTCAGTCAGTCATAAGAAATCGTTGTTGAATGAAATTCCGTCGATGCGCGGAGGAGTGGGAAACGAGGAAACAGGAAATTTAATTCTTGCGCCACAATCCAGCCGGTGTTGTTGGCGCACGTTATTAATAAGGTATTACCATGAATAATTAGGCAATTAGAAAGACGCTAATTGGCCGCGGAAAGCGAGGCAGAAGGGAGCGAACGGTTAACGCATTATCGCAATGCAAACAGCGCCCGCACTCGCGCAACAACACGCCTTCGAATTATCGCTATTAATCATTGTTATTATTCTATAGTTATATTGTTTCAATCATTTTTTATTTTATTTTGAAAATAATCGGAGTATACTCGGGTGGTTGTTTTTGCACCGATTGCACGAACTTTAATTACACGGATGAAGGAATCGGCTCGGAGGGAACGATAAGAAAGAGAAAAAAAAAACAAAAAGCACTCGAACGTAATTAAAGTCGGCGAAATAACGAACTCGATTTTTTTTCCGCATTCCCCGGCAATTGTTAGGACTTGTTGTGCTTTATTTGGACGAGAAAGGGGAGAAAAGGGGGCTCGAAAAAGCCAACACGCCTCGATGAACAATCGAGTTGCTAAGTTTGCCGGGTGGTGCCCTCTCGCGACGGCGTCGGTGAACTACGCGAATAGCTTGCGCCTATATCGCGCTTCTCTCTTCAACAATGGACAATTCGAACGAGAGTCATAATAAAGAAAAAAAACGAAGCTTGTTTTGTTAATTTGAGAGGCTAACTCTCGCGGGATAAACAAAAGTGTATCCCGAACAAACGAGCAATGCGCGTGTATTTCGAAGAAGAAAGTACAAACGAAAAAAAATTCGAATATTGATGAAGACACCAAATTTTCGATTAACCGACGAATGTAAAAAGAAATACTCTGAAATTAAAATTCAGTTTTTACTCTCGGAAGGATAAATCATTTGTTGTTTCAACGAAAAAAAAAAAAAAAAAAATTGAAAGAGTTAATAAAAATTCGTAATAATTTATAAATGTTGAGTATATTATCGAGTGCTTTGATTTACCAAAAGATGGAAATAAAAGATGCAGCAATCCCCACAGTTTGATTGAGGAAATGATCAGCTTTTATGAATTTTAATTGACAAAAAAAAAAGATATAAATAAAAGATTTGATAATTGCAATTTGACTGAGGAAGTGATAAAAGATGAGATTGAACGATCTTGACAATCAGTGAGATTAACGTGATTAATCTCTGAAAGTCAAATAAAAGATTTCCTTTGCAGTTCTTCTGATGTTCAAAGTGATTTTCGAGCTTAATTTTATAGAGAAAAGTTGCAAATTTATAAAAGAACAACATATTCTCAATGCAAGGTTATCCAAGGTCAGAAATACTGGGTATATAATTAGTGAGACAGTAATTACCTAAATCCAAAAATTTGTTAATTTACATTTCTTATATAGAGACAAATACAAATAATCTGTAAACTTTATAAAGAGACAACCTCTGTTTGTAGTATCTCTATCCAGCTGAAAAGCCAATATGACCACTGGACAAGGATACGACAACTGGTCGCAACATACAACATCTCTTTCTAAAATTACTGAGTCCTTTGGTACGAGCCGCAATCTATACTTTCTATGTCTATGTATTTTTTATCATTTTACAAAAAATGAGGGACGGATGGGACAATTTTACGGAAGCTTTGATTCTTGGCGTAGAACCATAGACGTACAAAGTATAGACTGCGCCTCGTGTAGTTCTGCTGTACTAAAAAAGACCGTTACTTTAGAAAGAGATAGCATGTGCTGCGATCGGTTGTTGTATCCTTGTCTGGTAGTCGTATTGGCTTTTCAACTAGATAAAGAGAGGGACACTGCAAACAGAGATTGTCTCTATATAAAGTTTAGGAATTATTTGTACCGTCCGCGCAGTCCATACTTTATACGTCTATGCATAGAACGACCTCTGGAGCCACATTTTTAATAGCATAACAAAAAAAAAACTGGCCAAAGATTTTGGGATATATTTTATAAAGAATAAAACGAGAGCTTACAGCCTGTGCCCACTTTGGAAAGCCAAAATCACTGGTGACGAGCCTGTGAGTGTGGAGAACGCCATCAACGACCTTTCTGTCTATTATGTCGGTTCCCCGGACATTCGTGTTCATGGGATTCGGATATTTTCTAAGCGCGGCCTGCGCAACAGTTTCCCAAGGATGGCTAAAAAGACAATGCATTAAATTTCCGTTTTTCATTTCTCGATCGAATGAAAAATTTCGAACAAATTTGAGGTTAGGTCATCGCATTCTTTCGAACTCACTTGAAAGTGTGTTCGGACGTCCAAATCTTCATGCTTGTTTGCTTCGCACTTATTCCGTATTGTCCCGTCTGCGATGCTGATTTAACGATAATTTAAAATTCACGCGAAAAGATCGAAAAATAACTGTCCTTCGAACGACCACGGATACGTCAATCCGTATATCGAAATACCTGATGTAAGAAAGGAACGAGTAAAGGATTGATGTGAACTCGTGAGAGCAATTTCTCCTTTACTCACCGGTTATTGGATGTTGGGTGAAAAATTGACTAATCCAAAAGTGACTCAACGGTCGCTGAGGACCTAACCAATCAGCGTCCACCTGTTTCAAGATTCTTGACCAGACTCGTTTATCATTGGTCCTCTAAAAAACGCGCAATTCGCTCGATATTTTGAATAACAAAAGTTTTATCCATTCGCAGATTTTGGATTCATTTGATAAAGAAATTAAATTTTTGTTTCATTTATTTCCTGTTATTTTATTTATTTATTACTCTTCTTACATTTATTACTGTAAAAAAAACTTAATTGCTACGGATATCAATATTGGTTTAATTAAAAAAATTTACGTTTTCCAGTCCAGCTGGCAATCGACTTTTACTTTTCTCGTCTTTGCGCAACAAATGAACTTTCGCAGTACCTGGAACATTAATTTTGTTCAAATGATTATGAGATATACAAAGTGTTGAAACTTCATCACAGTGTGTTTTTTAAATATTTTAAAATTAATACCCAAACTCGATTGCAATTTTCCTTCTCCGCCTCTGCAGCGAATGTTCAATGGTACTGAAGGTTGAGGCCCTTTATGTTCTGCCACCGTGTTTTGAGCTTTTCTCAAAGCATTTTCAACTATGCGAGACTTTGAAGCCCTTGCCAGGTAAACGGCACACTGACCTAACATTACATCGCACTCTGGCATTCCAATTAACTGGCAAGCATGCATGGCACTCACTGCGACATCTGTAAAATAAACTTATCCGTAAATTTATTTAAATACAATCATGTAAAATGAAACAAATTATATGAATTTTAGTTAAAATTAAACTTCATCGAAAACTTGCCCAAAGATTCTGGATCTGCTAAGCCGATATCCTCGCTGGCTATCCTGACCAACCTTCTGGCAATGTACACCGGATCCTCTCCAAAGGCCATGAGTCGCGCCAGCCAGTAAAGCGAAGCATTGGCATTTCCAATTCTCACAGATTTTTGCATGGCCGATATCAAATCATATTTCAAATCATTCTTTTTCTCAGATGTCGTATGACTTTGTTCCAAACCAAATTTTAAATGCTCTACCTTGACAAAGAATGGCTTTTGAACTGATTTTTTAGCATCAAGAGACTTTACTGTGATTTCAAGGCCACTAAGAGCAACCCTAGCATCTCCATTGCAAGTCTCTGCTAGCCACAATGCAGATTCCTCATTTATGAAGAATTTTGGATTTAAAATGGCTTGGGAATTCAATCTTTTCGTCATACATTGCAACTCCTTTTCCACTTTGATCACCTTTTCAGTTTCTCTTGAATCTTTAGACTTTAGCAACTCTCCGCTAAGATGAATAATGCCTTTTGACAAAATCCTCATTATCTCCTGCACCGACAATTTTTCCAAGATAAAAACTCTGCATCGAGACAAAAGAGCAGAGTTTAGGGAGAAAGAAGGATTCTCTGTGGTTGCTCCAAGAAGAACAAACGTTCCAGCTTCGACATGTGGCAAAAAAATGTCTTGCTGCAATTTGTTGAAACGATGAATTTCATCCATGAAAAGTACAGTACGGATTCCTAATTTCAATTGTTTTTCTGCAGAATGTACAGCCTCCCTGACATCCGCCAGGCCGGAGGAAGTCGCCGAGAGCTTGATGAACCTTTTCTTTCCATTTTCCTTCACGCTCCTTCCAATTATATTGGCTATCGAGGTCTAAAAAATTATTTAACGTTTCAAACGATCATCAAAGCATCATTTTTATTAACTTTTAATGATGAAATTTGTACCTTTCCGCATCCTGGTGGACCCCACAAAATCATGCTCGTGATTTCTCCATTCTTCAACAATCTACCAAGCACTGTGGAAGCACCCAGCAATTTCTCCTGACCGACAAAGTCAACCAGACTCTTTGGCCTCAGATATTCTGACAGCGGAACATGATCTTGGCTCCGATCTCTGGACTCAGAGTTGTAATTTTTCTCGAGCGTTGCAAAATGTTTCCCAGTCTTGCTCGAGTTTCCAAAAATTTTGAAATTATTCTTTCCAGTTTTCGTTGATTTATCGAAAACAATTCGATTTCCTTCATTCTCGAGTTTCCCAATTTTTTCAGAACTTTTTGAGCTTCTCTCAAATATATTGAAAGTCTTCTGCTCATTTTTGGATTCTTCGGATTTTTTTGGATCGAGCGATTTCTCAGCCAGACCAAAATTTGGCTTCTTCCTCGGGGACTCGCTCACCGAGTTCTCCAATGGGCAAATTCTCCTCTTCGCCTGTTTACATTCATTCGCCACGTGCTCTTCGCCTGACAGCAGACATCTGTCAACGTGTTCCTCGATTTCCGCGAGAGCGAATTTTCTCGAGCAAACGGGACACTCCATGGATTATTTTTTTTCGAATAAACGAAACTGCGACGCTCTCAATAAACGCTCCTTCTCGTTTCTCGAGTGCTTATTTTCACATATCTACAAAAATTCCTCGACCACCATGAACGTGCGTGTATAGGAATATATTTCGTCGGCTCCACCAATACCAATAATAATAAACCTTCGTTCATCACGTCGTAAAATCCTTGAACGCGTTATTATTATTGTTTCATAAAACTTTGCAATTTTCTGATTTTCTTATTCAGAAAATGCAAATATTCAGTTTATTTGGCAAAATTATAAATTTATTTAACAATTGACCACTGTATGAAAAACATTCAAGTTTTAAAAAGATTTAAAAACAGCGCCAATAATTGATGCGAATTAGAAATTAGTAGATGATGTTCGAGAACATCTTCTGAGAAGACGCTTTTGTAGTGAAAATGCAGTTCACTGATCAGTTTTATTTTTAATAAAATATTAACGTGTTAACCGAAAATTAGACTAAATTAAAACGGTTCGGGGTGCAAAGTTAATATATACGGTCTTATTTTCTCGTGATTTCGTTGTCACGAACAGGTTCGAATCTATGCAGCATTCATCCAGTCTATGTGATGGCTTCAGTGAAAAAAATTCCTCTCTTAGCTCTATTTTTCAGTAAGTTTTCATCACTTTTTATCCATTAACATAAAATCCTGATGCCTAAAACATTTTACCGAAGGACAAAGTCTTTCTCGTAGAGTTTACAGCAACCATAACCTCAAATTTTGACATTTCAGAGTTTTTAAAGATCTGTAGCTTAGTTACGCAGAAATGCAAATTTTAAGATCAGTGTTCTCTAAAATAAATGGTCAATAATATGTCGTGAAAAGTTTTGAACCTTGTCTGGCCTGAAATTCCATCATTAGATCAAAATTTACGTGTTACGTGAGGTTATGTCGCACCCTTTTTTGCTTTAAATCGTATTTTAGTCAAAATTTAAATTTCAACATATCTCGTACTGTTGACAGTTATTTAGTAAAACAACATACCCAAGACTGATTTGAAAAACATTGTTGCAGCTTTTTTGGTAGCCGCCGGCGCTTCTCGAGTTTTGGAATTAAGTGACAGGTAAAAGCATTAATTTTTTTGGACGATGCGCAAGAAACAAAGCATCAAAAACTATAAATGCTGTCTCGGGAAGAAGGACTCGTGATTTAAAAACGATTTCGGTGACTAGTTTGTAGAAAATTTGCAAAAGATCGTTGAGTGTTCCTTTCTCATTGCCTGCGGAAACTTTTGTCGTATGTTTTTAGATTTTTAGAAATTCACAAGGAAGGACAATGGCTAGTTATGGTGAGATACATTAATTTACGATTTTTTCAACATTTTTCCTCAATACATTGAATTCAATCATTTCATTTGTAGAAGCTCATTTAAAACTTTTGTTTTTCCTGTTTAAGATGTACGCACCCTGGTGTGCCCACTGCAAACGGCTCGATCCTATTTGGGCGCATGTCGCCCAGCATCTCTATGCTACGCCCATAAGAGTAGGCAGAGTCGACTGCACAAGATTCACGAGTGTTGCCCACAATTTCAACATTCGAGGATACCCTTCAATTTTATTGTGAGTAATTTTACACAATGTGTTTTTTTTTATCTATTATTTTGTACACTATTAAAATGATGATTAAATTACAAAAATTTATATAAATATAAATAAAAATATAGCCAAGTAGAGTGCAATGGAGTAGAATGAGAAAAGTGTATAAAAGTTTAATGAGTATTTGCATAAATAATATTTTTTTGTGAAAAGTCGCAAAAAAACATTATCAATGACGATTGTTTAATTCTAGTAAATTGTTTTTCATTTTACAGCTTGAAAGGTGAGCAAAGATTCACTTACAACGGTGATCGGGCGAAAGACGACATTGTCAAATTTGCTCTCAGACTGAATGGACCTCCAGTTCAGGAAATCACAAAGCCTCAGAGCTTCGATACCATTAAAAGGGATAACGGATTGTACTTTTTGTACGTCGGCGAACGGACAGGCCCGTTATGGGTAATTTTACATCTCAATTAAATTTTTCTGCAAAACATGTAGCTTTATAAAAACGGTTTCATCCTATTATAAAATACCTTGGTTAATTGATTTATTTTCGGTAAAAACGATATTTTTTTCTAATTCTTTCAAGAAATTTGTATTTTTTTATGTCAAACTATCCCAAAAATCAAAGATTGAAAAAAATGATTTAAATTGTACTTAAAAAATGTTCTGCTTCATTTCAGGATCTCTATCACGAGACGGCGGACAGGTTCCAGCCTCACGCTTTTTTCTATCAATCTCATCCGGCTGTGGTCGATAAACACGCACCGGTCGAGACAACGCCAGCAATTTTTGTGTACAAAGAAAGCGTGCATTACACTTTTACTGGTAAGAGAAAATTACATTCATCGTTAAATAAATTTTGTTTTTATACTTTCAGCTTCGATCAGCCAGCTTCTAATTACAAAAAATTTTTACGAATTCACAATAACAATTTATAGAATGAAAAAATTTGCGAATTTTAATAATTTGTTGAAAAGTTATCGAGTTATCTTGTAACAATCATAATAATTTATTCAATCAGGACACAATCACAGTGACATCATGAAATTGAACGAAACCATTAACCAGTGGATAAACGCGGAGAGATTCCCGACGTTTCCGAAAGTAACGAGAGGAAACATAAACCAATTGTTCCTGACGAAGAAAAATCTCGTCCTTGCGATCGTCGAGGAAAACGCCGTGGAGGAAGTTGCCCCGGATATGCTCGAGTTCCGGGACATGGTTGAGTCGTTGATCAAGGAAAAACGCGACAAGTATCACGAGTGAGTTTCCTCGCTGATGAATTTCTCTTGTTTTTAAGGGAATAGTACTGATTCATTTGAATATTTTTAAGGATCATTTCCTTTTATTTTTATTTTTTTTAATCAAGCATAAACCATAAGTTGTAAAATCGTGAAAAAATTTCTTTACAGACACTTCCAGTTCGGCTGGATCGCGAACGGCGATTGGATAAATAGCATTGCGATGAAGGTGATGCCTCTGCCAAGCTTAATTGTGATAAACACGAGCTCGCATCACCACCACATACCGGAAGAGGAGCCGAGAAAACTGACACCGCAAGCCATAGAAATGTTCCTGGATCATATTCATAACGATACAGCCCAGGTATTTTGCTCAACACAACTTGTTTTATTCCTCTACGTTTCATTTTTTTTTTCTTTCTCTCAGTCTCCAGTCCTTAAACGCATATAATCGATCTGTCATGAAAATTCAATTATTTTATTAATCTTTAACTTTATTTTCAGAAACTCGGAGGAAATGGTTGGCTGGTGCAGATCTACAGATCTTGGTTCGATCTCAGAATGACGTTGACGTCAATGTGGAAGGGAAATCCGGTCGTGACGGTCGTTGTTTTCGGCCTGCCGGCGCTTTTTCTCTCGCTCATATGCTACGGAATATGCTGTCCGGACTTTTTGGACGCCGGTGACGATGATGACGGTAAAGTTCACACTTTTCAATAATCACATCATTATTTTAGTTATTTTTTCTCACAGTTCGCGTTTAAGATATTTATTTTATTAAGGATGAACAAGGATTTTTTTTTTAATATGGGAATTGGATCCATTTTTGGTACATATTTTGTTTCTATTTTTTGTTCATGTTAATTTAACACTTAACATAAATTTTAAATATTTTAAATTTAACGAACAATTGTATGTATAATTGTTTCATTAATTTTGCCCATCAGCTTCGAACAAAATAACCATTTGTCATGTTCAAATTTTATTTAGTAATTTTCTCATAATTTCAGCGTTTCAATTTTTTTCGTAAGAAATATTTAAACTGTTCATTGCTTACTTTTGATGGAAAATTGTATTACAGGTGACGCGACCGGAAGTCACATGAAGAGAGACTAAAATATTTCTTCCTAAGTAAACCAGAGACAGACCGAGTTTTTGCTTTTATTTATTCGCATTTTATTGCATCTACGAGAAAGAAACGTTCCCGATACATTCTAATTCTATTCCAAGCGCGTTTTCTACATCGCGTCATTTTCTCCGTGACACTTTTTCATCGAAAAAACATTTTCATATAAAAATTTTAACTTTCAGCGAACAATGTAATCGAACAAAATTTAGCAAAGATAAGTTGATTTTTACAAGCCATATTAACAAAAAAAAGGTATTTAGGAGGTTCGGCCAGTAATGAAACAAAATAATTTTCCCAAATAAAAAAAAATCTGTCTTAATCTTTTTAAATCTATAAAAATTTTTTTAAAATAATGGACAATAAAATTACTGTAAAAACGTAGGATAAAAACCTTATTAAAAAAGGTTAAACATTTTTAAAAAGTAAAAAAAAAACGTTCTAAAAACAAATTTTAATCCGCAGTGACCGAACCTCCTCGATTCTAGTCTTGGTAATTTCGATAAGAAAAAAAAAGTTCGAGGGAAATGAGAATTTTTTGTTCTGAATCGTGTTAAGATTGATCTTTTAGAGCGTTATTTATTTTTTACGATTATTTATTTGATCAATAAGTTAAGTGTGAATATTCGATTGAAACTCATATTTTATCGTGCTGAGTGAGACTAGTTTCTATTTTATTTTACAAAAATGTCAACTCTTAGTTTGATCCTTCAATCAACAATATTGAAATCGTCTTTTAAGTAATTTTATTGTAAAATTCGTCGAAATTTCATGTAAACTGCGTGTGTGTAAACGTTTGACGAACAGATCGAGCAGTTTTCAATAAAAGTTGCAAAAAACGAAAGGAAAAAGCAGACGAGTAAAGAATCTTTTTCATCAAACAGATTAAGAAAAACATTACTTTATTACGTTTAAATTTTGATTAGCTTATGATTAAGGAGGCGAAGCATATTCACGATCGAAGAGAATCCAATTTTTCTCTCACAACGTTGAAATAATTGCGAATTTAGTATTTGACTGCTCCCTGGCTATAAGTCGTCGTCGGAGTCCAGGGCTGCTCTGCGTCTGTCAAACTACACAGAAATAATTATATTTTTTTTTTTTCATTCATTTGATTAGTAAATTGTTAACCATGTACATTTCGTAAAGACATAGAGTGTTTATTATAAAAAAAAAATTACCTTGACCGTGGTCGTTTTCTTTGTCTGTTGGTTCACACTCTCCAGCAATCCTATGAGTTCTTTTTCTCCAAGTCTGCCAGGAAGTTGTCCCCTTTGTGCCATGCTCAGCAACATTTCCTCAACCATTTTTGCCTTTTCTGGTTTACCCAGTGACAGTGTATTTACTGAAAACGTATTCGTTTACAATTTTACAAACAATTATGAACACATTAACTCAAAATTGTCAGTTACTTTAAAATTGAAGAATTAAAAATTAAATTTTTTTGTTTATTTCACTTACGCCTAGCTCTGGCTGATTGGTCCAAAACTTGAGTGAGAATCGAGTGTCTCATTTCTTCCATTTGTCGTTTTTTCTCCTCCATAGCTTGTTGATTGCCCTCATCTCCGCCCTTTGAATATCACAATCCACAATAATAAAATTAGCATCATTAGAAATTGTTAGTAGCGAAGGTATGAGCTGAAAATGACAGTTTTCAAATAACTTATTTAAACGAGAATTAAATTTCATCATGAAAAAAAATGTTATTCTATATTTCGTGATAAAAGTTATTAATTTTAAAATAAAATAAAATCGAATAAAACTAGGTAAAATAAAACAAAAATAAAAGATAACCTTAAAATAGTAACGAACAAAATGATTGCACTGTCTTAAAGTATAATACAAAAAATTATCGAATCGATGTTAAATTAAATAAAAAATATATATTTTTTTTTCAATGAAAATTATTTTCTACATAGGGGCTTTTTAATGAATAATGAAAAAGAAAAAAAACTTTACCTTGTATTGTGACTGCAATTGAGCCATCCTTTGTTGTCGTATCGCCTCAAGTTCAGAATCCGCCATTTTATTTATATTTTTATATACTATTTTAAAGTTTATGAATTTTTACAAAAAAAGGGATTTTCTTATCGAAATGGTGTTTTATTTTTCAATAAAAATTGCGTTATGGGCTGAAATGACATTCAACGCGATATTTGAGGTTAATAATAAACTGTTTTTACCGTTCACCGGCGTGGCGCTGGAGTCACGATGTATCAGCCGCGACGCCCCATTTCCATATCGGGTCAAGAGGTCGAGTAACTTTTCAGCCTTAAAAAAGTCAAGCTCAAAACCTGTATATGTCAGTGTAAAAAAAATCTTTTTTTGATGATGCTTTTCTAGTTTTTAACCGATAATAAAAAATAATATTTTTCAAGCTTAAATCCGTTTAAAAAAATGACATATTTTTCATGTTTCACAAATCGTAAATAGAGGCGATGAAGAAATGAAAGAATAAAATTTACTATGAAATACTAATACGAGTAGTACTACGGAAATTCGTTTTCTGAAATTCATTTTTGTATCTTTTATGTATTATATTTAGAGAAAAATTCAAATTTTTCTACAAAAAAAATAAAAGCTTTATATTGTCAGCATTTATTATATTTATATTTATCCATTTCATATACTTCTTCCTGATTGATTACGAGAAATTCAATTGTATTTGCACCAATCAAAATATTTTATCCAGAAATGTTGTTTAAAAATGAGTCTTTCATTATTACATATTGACATTACCATATTTTATTGGAACTGATGCTTAGATACGTTTCCATATTTATATTTATTATTATATAGAGATTATACATACATGACTATAAAAAAACAAAATTTACAATAAGTTTTGGAATATAAAAGTTGAATATGTTAAAATAAACATTATAGTACTTCGCAGAGTTGGGAATTCAACCATCATCATCATCATCATACATTTACAAAATTTTCTGCTGCACGTTTCCTGGACAATCGCAAATGGTCTCCGATATATATAGTATCGAGTTTACGGAATCAATACTGCACATTATTTAAATACTTCTTGTCAATGTTTTTCCGGATGAACCAACCTTAAGAACACATTTGCATTTGGTGCTTTTTTCTCTTTTTTCAATATATTTGATAACATCTGTTTCATGAGATAGACTTTATGGGCAGTTGAATACTTGTTCCGATGAATTAGTTGAGACTTTGATTTAAAAATTAACTTTCCGTCGGACCATCCATCGCCCTCACCGCCATGTCCTCCTCCACCGGATCCTCGATCGTGTTCACCCTCATGTCCTCCTCCACCGGATCCTCGATCGCGTTCACCCTCATGTCCTCCTCCACCGGATCCTCGATCACCCTCACCGTTGTGTCCTCCTCCCCCGGATCCTCGATCACCCCCACTGCCATGTCCTCCTCCACCGGATC
>JAPYYW010003120.1:0-27971 GCA_030522545.1 Cremastinae sp. A BG-2022a
ACGAGTCAGCGAGCGCGAAGCGCGCACGGAGTGGGGGGCCATAAAAATCTTCCCCTTGGGGGCTTTTGCGTTCTTATTGAGGTAGTGAACTGTATTTACTGATTTAATGGGATAAAAAATTGTTGTTTGCAGTATCAGGGATGGGCAGAGCTCGATACTTTTATGAAAAATGAAAATTCTTCAATGGATGATATTTATTGCACCATCGACGAAATAAGAAAAATTTTCATTTCTTAGGAAAGTATCGAGTTTTGCTCATGCCTGTTCAGCAATAAAATTTTGATTACGTTTCTGGCAGTCCACTCTATTGAGTGGCAATAAACGGATGAGAATGAATGCGAAAAATTTAGTATCAGATACCAGAGCTGATAAAGTTTCGGATACGAAAACATCATTTTATGAACCATAATCGGAATATCATTAAGCAAATCGGTCCTCGCCGAGAAGGAAGGATAATTATTTCAAGGAACTGATAGAGTTGAATATAAAAATTTTTGAAACATTGCCAGAACACTTGTTACTCAAAATCAACGTTACATTTATTATGAAAAAATTAGTATAGAAATTTTTTTTTTAAGAACAAGTCTAGATAGTCGATTACCCTACATCAGGGTACATCTCTACATTCAAAGAGAGAAAAACAAAAAATAATTTGTTAACATGGAATTTTTACGAAAATGTATGTAATGTGCATGAACCTTACAAACAAATCAAAACTTATATTATTCCAAAATATTATTTATATTATTGAGTTGCCTAATCTATATCTCTTTTTTATCCATACCGAATGGTGTTAGCACGAATAGTGTTACTTGATTAATTTTATCCACTGAATGGTGTTTACATTGCGATGTTAATTATTTAGACTGATCAAACACAGAGCATATCAAGCCACATCTATATTAACACCATGCCATTCTATACACCAAACGGTGGGAATTATATATTAACACCAGATTTTTTACAGTGATGTAGTATAAGATTTATATATTTCTGTCAGTGTGCAGCAAAAAAATGAAAGGAAAAGAAACAAACATTTCGGTAGAAATATATTCATTCCTGGGAGATAAATAAGAATTTTGGCAAGAGCGGGTGAGAGGAAGCAAGGCGGAAATGCTGTCGATGAGACGAGAGGATACATATATACGATAAAGGGAATGACTCGGCGGTATCGACTGGATATCCAGCCACGGGATTTCCATGTCTCGTCCGGGTACGGAGCTAAGAATCTTCGCGACTCCGAAGATGTTAGCCGGATCGTTAAATCGGAGCGTGGATAAAGGGATAAAGTGAGAGAGGACGAGCGATAGAGATTGAACAGCGTGTCGCGTTTCGCCCGTATAGTAATACTTGTTTGATGGTGAAAACGTGAGTTTGCAAATGACGCCAACCCCCACGGAGTGCGCGAGCGATGTCGGCCCGAGTGTTATATTATGGAGAGTTGAGAAGTCCCGCGAGAGAGAAAAAGAGAGAGAGAGAAAGAGGAATATATGCTTAACGCCCAGCGGGAATGACGATAGATTTCCCCAACTAACTCATCAACTCCTCCCTGAACGTTCTGTGTGGCCGAAGCTTCATCGACTGGCCTCCCTCCCCTCCTATATACTCCTAGCCCATAAATATTTAACATACACGAGAGCCCGTTGAGAGTTACAGCAGCGAGCGCGCCACGATGAAATTCTCTTCATCCCTCCCGCCGCCGCCGCCCTCCCCGCCCGACGCGTACCAAATTATACGTATATGTGTCTCTGCCTCCATTACCAGTCGTGAATCACTATAATCGTATATATACCGATGTCGGGTCTTCGATGTGCTCTGATTAAAACTTTATCAGCTTTATTTATTAAAAATTCACTCCTTTCCTTTATAACACCTTGCTCTCTTTTTTTTTTCATTTTTTGTATATTTTGAATAAAATATATGTGTGTGAGAATAAAATGTGTATCGGTGGTTCATGCACATCGGGCGCAAAACTGCAACGAGGACGAGTTTATTTCTATACCAATTTCTCTCGTGACTTTTCGCGCTCTGACGTGTACACGTCGCCTAGCACGAAACGGGGTAGTGGGCTTTTTCGGGTTCGTTTCTTTTCGCAAAAAGTGGAAAAATATGAGGAATAGCGAAATGATAACTGTGGTTACGAGAGAAGAAACCTGCGTGTTTCCTTCAGACTGTGTGTTCTCGGAGAGGGAGACAGAAATAAGCGGAGAGAGAGAGAGAGACGGAGACGCGCACAGACATTTTCGTAAAAAGTAGAATGAGGAGAAAGCCAACTAGAGGGAGGTTATAGTAACGATCCCAAATCCACCCCCGGTACAAGTAACGGAATTAAATTAAATTCAAATATAATCAAATAAAATTTAAATTTCAAATCTCTCCTTCGGCTTGCCACATTGCCGAGTCCCGTCGCGGTGAAGGGCGGTCAGAGAGAGAGAGAGAGAGAGATATGCTCTCGTTCAGCTATATACACGACGTACATCTCAGTGTCTAGATTTAATGTTTTCTCCCTCTTCTTCTTTTCCTTTATTCTTTCTTTCTCTCTTTCTCTCTCTCTCTCCGATGTCCCCTGGATTTTGGCTTTTTCTTTACACGGTATAACCGCACGTAAAAAATGGAAAGGCACATTCGCCGAGATTTAACGGGTCAAAGTTAATGTCAGGAACCCTCGGGCGGTGCGAGCATTCTCCCGCCGACCAGAGGGTGACTGATTGAAGCCTGCTTTGTTTGCTAGGGCAAAGAGTGACATAAATAAATAGGGAAGATTTCATAATATTTGTTTTTTTGCTATTCTTTTCAAGAAAAGAAGACAACATTTTTCAAGATTGAATCAAATTGGTGTCTCAGAAGCTGCATGGTAGAGATTCATCGAAAAAGTTCAATATGTTCTAATTATATTGAGATATTTATGTGATGTGAATAAACACTTGAAAGTGGTTAAAGTGGTTAATAATATTGTACAGACGATAGTACAACCGAGGGAGTCTATTCAAAAGTTTGTCCTTTTGTGTTAATTATAATTTTAAAATCATCACTTGAAATTCCTTGTGACAGAATTTATTCGAAAATTTCATAAATTTTTTTTAGCATTGTGGTAATGTGTATACAAAATTTAAAAAGGCTCCACCAATATTAACTTTTTTAAACTGCTATAGTTTTAACATATGGACTCTTATGGACGATTCGAAAAAGAAACGATTTTTAATGTATATAATATGTGGAATTGTAGATGGTGAAGCTTTTGTAAAATTCGATACACTTTTTTATATAACATTAAGGTATAGGAGTCGCGTAAAATCATTTGAGACATTTTTTTAAAATTTGCACAAATCTTCGTTGAAAGTCGTGTCACATTTTTAATTTCTCATGAGAGCCCATGTTAAAAGTGGCAATAATTAAAAAAAATAAATATCTCAATAACCACATGGTGAAGCCTCTTTAAATTATGCACACATCTTAATACGACTTCAACGAAGATCAGCATAAATTTTGAAAAAATGTTGTCTCAAAAAAATTCAAGTAATGATTCAACATTTAGTTAACAAAAGTACAGCCAAACTTTTGAACAGACTCTGTCACGCGGCTCTCCTACTTTAAGGAAGATCCGTGAAAATTTTTAAGAAAATCTGTCTGAACACGGTGTTTTGCGGTTGAACTATTTAAAATCGTCGCCAGAAAGTTTAGTCAAAATTGAAACGCGGATGAGAGAGCGGCGGATCGAATGGGCATAATATATACAAATAAGGTTATTCGGAGGCTCAACGGGTATGTGGGGGGATGAGTGTCATTCCGTGTCAACCGCAGCGGCCTCTGACGATGACACCGCGAAAGGGGATGAAACTGTGGCGAGATATATTCTCCCGCGTAGAGAGAGAGAGAATGGAAACTCCGATGTGACGATATTCCGGAGCGTTTCTGACTCCGGGGCGCACGGCAACCGCGAGATGTTTCCCCGCGCGCGTCGGGACTGCGTTTTCACCCTAATTTCCATAGACATTCATCCCCTCCCGATTAATTCCGCAGTCTCGAGCCGGAGAGAAGACGCGATGAGATTTCGATGGAAAAACAGAGCTCGGGCAAAAAGTCGTAAGTGAATCACGAATGTTTTTTCAGCGCTGTGCGCGGCCAACGTTTTTTTCTTCTTTCTCTTGCGCCATTATTATTTCGAATAATAACTCCGCGGGAGAAGCGAATTCTCGTGAAGTCGCGCAAGAAAATACAGCCGGGCGAAAGAAGCTGCCGGTGTACGCGACTAACCGCGTACGAACGTTGAATTTATGTTCTCGTGAAAGAGAGCGCGTGCATCAGGTATATAGGCTCCGATGCTCTCGGACCGCACACGTCGCGCTGCGACCATGAAAACTCGCGCTCGTATCCGCACAAACGCGTCGAGGGAACATTACAAGTGCCGGTACGACCGTTCGAATTCATTTTCCGTGATTTTATCGCGCGAGCGCGTTGCGCCGGACTCGCTCCCCAGCGCGGCGGATGCCTTATTATTTCGCGTTTGACGACGGACTGATTGCGACTGGGAAACGAGAAAATTCATCCACTCTGCTCCCCGGGCATCTATATATACATGAACGCGAATTTATCGTTACCCGGCGAACCGAGTCGTAAAAGGCGCATACGCCGATGAGCCTATTCCTTTCGCAGAAAACAAACTAAAAGTAAAATTAACTTATTCACCCGAGACGTATTATAACTTTCTTTCTCGAGATGAAAAGATTCAAAATAAAAAAGAATTTATTTTTAGAATGAAAAATGTTTCTATCGTATGAATTGAGGGAAGGGTGCAAAATCTTTATACAAATCGAATTATTTCATCTCATCGACAATGGTTTTTAAAACGAGATAAAATTTTAGAGAGTCAACAAATATTTTTATATTAATATACACGATTAATAGTTCTATATTTATATTAATAACGAATTTACGATTAATATTTTTATATTGATCGTAATAAATTCAAGGAGGGTGCAAAATATATTTTTATATAAATCGAATTGCTTCTCATCGTCAATGGTTTTTAAAACGAGATAAAATTTTCGAGAGTTAACAAATATTTTTATATTAATACATGATTAATATTTTTATATTAATCGTAATAAATTCAAGGAGGGTGCAAAATATATTTTTATACAAATCGAATTTTGCTTCTCAACGTCAATGATTTTTAAAAACGAGATAAAATTTTGGAGACTGAAAAAATATTTTTATATTAATTATGAGCCGGGGAAGGGGGAGAAGACGGTCGAAGTTCGTTGGATTGCATAAACGGAAGTCGCGAGGGAGGTATCCGGGAAAATTGAGCTACCCCGTCGCAGGAGAGTCGGTCGCGCCGTCGCACAGTTACAGAGCGCCACCGAGCACTTCCTTTGAACTTCTCTCTGTTTTTTCTCCCTTTTCGGTAACGCGGAGCTAATTAATTTTCTCTCTAGCGTCCCGGTAGAGAGCGCCGAGTCTGAGCGAGGGGGAAGCGCGTGTCTTCCTCGTCTTCTTCACCCGCGTCTCTATTTTCTGGCGAGGGGTTGCTCTTTGCGCTTTCCTCGACGCGCGAGAGAGCGATGAAACGCGACCGAGTACACGACAACTCCCAAAATATTTAAATTTTATCATTTTCATCCATTTTTTTGTCAATTCCCCTTTTTCTTTGATGAGATATTTTCCATTTTTTTTTAATTTTTATTTTAGGAATAAAACACGCAACAGTGAGAGAATTTTTCAAGAGACGCTCGAGTATCCCGTTCGCTTGAAGAATTTTTGGATACACTGTGACAAAAAATTTTGTTAAAATGATCAAATATGTGTAATTGATTTTAGTCATTTATCATTTATTTTGTTAGATTGAATAAACTTTGACTTCTCTCAATACAATTTCGATTGAAATAAGAAAAATTGCAATCAAATTGTGTTTGGTAATTCCAATTTAGTTAGAAAAATCTATAGACCACCTATTTTTTTTCATAAAATGAAACTATAGTTATAAAACAAGAAAAAAAAATTTTTTCCAATCGGCAGAAAAATAATATCGAACGTAGTAACGAAAATTTAGAGTTGGATCGGACAAATGTTGTTTTCAGTGGCAAACCGGAGTGCGTTTTTCGCCAGATTCGAACGACAGATGTCCTCAGCTCTCGTATATCTCCGCGTGGGTCGTGGATGGTGGAAGAGAGAGAGAGAGAGAGAGAGAGAGAGAAAACGCGAGAGAGCTGGCGAGTGGAAGAGAGATGAAAAAGAGAGGCGGAGAGAGCGATCGCAGCAGGGCCCTCCGTGCGAGAAATGAAGAAAAAAAAGAAAGAGAGAGAGAGAGAGTGAAAAAAAGTATAGCTTGAGTATGGCCAAAGCGTGCACTCGGGGCGCGCGGATGAGAGCGAGCGGCGACGCGGAGTGCGCTCGAGGGGGGTGGGCAGGGGGGGCGCAAGCGTCGGCATCGACAAAGAGCGATGTGACATAAAGGGTGAAAGGGATAAAGAGAGCGCGAGGGGTACCCGAGGTGGAAGAAAAAGAAGGAGAGAGGGAGATTCGCGAGGGAACGAGGCGGAGAAAAAACGCGTTCGAATCCCATAGGACGCGCCACGAGAGAAAAAGAAACGGAAGAGGAGTACGAGGCGAGAGAGAGAGAGAGAGAGAGCTGGAGAAGAGTGAAAAACAGGCACAAAGACGAGGAAAGAGGCACAGAGGGAAAAACAAAGAAATAAAAGCGGAGAATAAAAAAAGGGAGAGAGAGAGAGAGAGGGAAAGGGAGTTGAAAAAGAGAAGAAGAAAAAAAGCAGATCGAAAGGGAGGGCGATGTCGAGATTCGCGAACATTCGCACAGAGCGTAAAATAAGAAGAGAAGGAAACGGTGAATGAGCGAGAAGGAGAGAAAGAGAGGCGAGGAGAGGTGTGGCTACGAGACTGTGCGAGGAGTCTGCTGGGAACTCGGCTCTGGTTGGCTCGGAGGTCCCACGGTGGGCCTGACCGCTCCGCGAAGCCGATCCTCGCCGCCGCCGGCTGCCTCGACTCCGCGACGAGGCTCGCTCGCTCTCGCCCGGAAAATATGCCCGGGGTGCGACGGAGAAAGAGAGAAAATGGTGAGCGACCTGGGCCCCCGGCGTCCAACGGGCCCCGCGCGAGATGAGAGAGGTGTCAGCACCGCGCCGCGATCCGACTTTCCCCCCTGCTCGCCTCCCCTCCACGAAATCCCTCTCGACGACGAGCTTACGTACCCCGGGAACCCTGGAATTACCCGGCTATCGAGATCCCGCTGCGGATAAGTCCAACTCCCGGAGAAATCATACCGGCCACCCACGACTATACGAGCTATTCCACCGACGAGATACCCAGCCCTGGGACTCACGTATTCTCCCCCCGCAAATGCACATACTCCAAATTATACGCGAACGATTCGTCGTTATTTTCATCAATTGTTCAATCTTCCTCATCAGGGAGGATGCGATTCACATTTTTCAGATTCTTTCATCGGTATCGTGTCAATTAAGGACTTATTTGTCTATCAAAAGTATCAGTCAATAAAAAACTCTGAATTTTTGAACGATTAGAAATTTTGAGTACCATCAGCTATATACAGAATCGACATAAAGACATGCCCTTGCCTACTTTTTTTGAAAAAGTATCCGACTTGACTGAAAAAATTATTAGTAGAAGAAAACTTATTCTTTTTTCGTCATTATTCATTATTCGCCATCATTTTCATCAATAATTTAATCTTCCTCATCAGGGAGGATGCGATTCACATTTTTCAGATTCTTTCATCGGTATCGTGTCAATTAAGGACTTATTGTCTATCAAAAGTATCAATTAATAGAAAACAAAACGATTTCAGAAAATTTAAATACCATCAGTTACATAACCAACATAAAAAAGACATGCCCTTGCCCACTTTTTTGAAAAAGCATTCGACTTGAAAAAGTATTTAACTTGACTAAAAAAATAATTGAAAGAGACTCTCTAAAACTTAATCTCCTTCTAAATTGTCATAATTATGGCACTAGTTTCATTTTTATTGACAAGTAAATATATATAAATTGTTCCCCATACTTAAAACCGCTATATCATAAAAATTGATTCATTCGGAATCACGGAGAAAATTCTCATCAGCGTAAACCATAATAAAGTCCAGAGATTTAAGAATCAAGAAAGAAGAGAGAAAAAAAAGAGAGGCAAATTTCATATATTTACATGGCGAGGCAATTCGAGGAAAATCCGCGAGCTTTACGCTCGCGGATTCGTGCACGTTATAACCGGCGTATATATATGCACCGAGCGGTATATTGTTCGAGGTGGATATAGAGCCTCGTGTGTAACGAATGTGGTAAAGCATCGTAAAATAGACTTACGATTCGCGTGCGAGGATCGCGGCTGAGAGTCCATCGGTTGTTCATCGCTCGCCGTGTGTCTCTCTGTCCCTCCCGCTTCGATTCGGCTCGCTTTCCATCCCCGCGCGCGTGCACTTTTCCCCGGCATATTCGTAGCATGCACACGGGATCGGTGTCCGTTCGCGTTCGTGTGCGTCCCGCGAGCTCTGTGTACGCGCCGGCCTGCAAAATCAAATCGATCCGAGGTAAAACGCGGAAGCTCGGAGAACAGCGGTAATGCTCGCGTTTCCGAGGCAGTGTGCGATCGGCGAGCGACAGAGAATGAACGAAAGAGAGAGAGAGAGATAAAAAGACAGAATTGGGGGAGGGATGGGATGAGGCTCGGGGGAGGCGAGCCAGTTGAAACACGGGCGAGTATGCGATTTATTATCCATCGGATAGGATAGCCGCTGGTCGTTCGCACGTGTTAACCCTTGTGCGCTCTCTCGCCTTTCCCCCCGCCGCTCTCTAGAACTTCATCCCACGATTTTCCCTCTCTCTCTCTCTCTCTTTTTAATTTCTTTATTCATTTTCTAGTCAAATCTTTCAATTTGAGGCACATTTATGAAGAAATAACAAAGAAATGTGCATCAAGCGAGATAATGTTGCAAATATAGGTACAAATAACCGGTAAATTCAACGATAGAGATATATTGGAAAAATTATTCGAGGAAAGTATGGTGGATTTAAATTATATAAAAGTGAGAACTATACTAATTTTTATAGAACTAAATATTTAATTCTAAAATGTTAATACATACTATCGTGTTTTCTCTCAGTGTAGTGATGAATAAAAAAAATAGAGATACAAATATTATAAATTACTAATCTGCTATATTCTTTTAATTTAATATTAAGAAATGTTGTATTCTTAAATATACATATATAATATTTTTGTCTAAATTTGTCCATGGCATGATAATTCTTATTCATTGATTAATTCATTCTTTGTTTCGACTGAAATGTCTTTAGCATCACCGAGGAGCGATCATGCATGGAAAGAAGCCTCACACGTACAGTGTTTTTCGCGATAAAACTTCGCTCAAAACAAAACAAAAAAAAACATAAAGCGGAAACATTATCTGACTTATTTTTTCTTTCTTTCCTTATTCTTTCTTTTTTTTGTCGTTTTATTATTGATGCGCACGAAGAAAAAATAAACGCTCTCTCGCACTATTTCTGTGCGCTCGTTCATTCTTTGCGCGCATTTCCGAGAAAAGATTGTAATTATTCCGTATCGGGGTTGCTCGATACCGGCAACCCTTGTGTCTCCGACGGGGAATGGCCTTGTTAATTTTTAAATGCAACAAACCGAGCGCGGACTCGATGTTGTCGCGACTCTGATTATCGGTTGCGTCGTGTAACTCGTGTAAAACGTTAAAACGATTCTCGTACGCGCTGGTCGTAGGCACGATTACGAAAATAGAATTGTCCGAGCTCTCGGATAATTCGTATATACTTGAGGAAAACAAAGCCGGACGAACTATGAAAATAAATTGCGTATAAAAACTCGCATACAAACGATTATTTTTAAATTTATTCAACCCTTTCTTCAATGCGTGGAGTTTTCGTTCAAAGTTTGTATAGAAAATGTTTATTTCCGTCAATAAAATACATGCTGTTCTACTTTTTTTTTTCATTTTAATCGATAAATAAAATATTAGGATTCGAAATGACACTCAAAGAGGGGGTTTAAGAACAGCCAAATTCAAATTAATTCGAGATGAATTGTATCGTAAAAATAATACACTGGATCGTCTCGAGCAACCGGAAGTCACGCTACGAAGAAACTCCGGAGTCACCCGTACGTTGCGAGTTCGCTCTCGACGAGACAGAAAAAGAGCGAGAAGTATGAAAAAAAAGAAAAAAAAACGAGAATAATGTGCGTGTTGGCAGCTCGCAGGACGCCCAATTTTTATTCTACATTGTGCTCCTCGAACGCTTCATTAAGACAAAATGGCAGCCGAGAGCAAGAGAGGTAGGGGGGAGGGAGGAGTGCGAGTGAAAAAAGTTGAGAATAAGTCCTCTGGTAATAAGCATCGGGGAGTTCGTGCGCTCTTGCATATACACCGAGTAGAAAATATTTCTGAAAAAGGAGGATAAAAAAAGAAGAGGAGCACAGGCGTGTTACTCGCGAAGCGGAAAAGTATAGGTCTGGCCGGTTTTTGTCACACAATGGCGACGAGAAACGCGAGGCAGGAACGGCACCTATCCCGGTCTTCTGCGCTCGGAACGTGAAATTAGTCGCGAGAGACACAGCCTCGGGCTATTTTGGTGCTTTCTCTCTCTCTCTCTCTCGCTCGTATCTCGACACGGTGACGTTCCTGAATGGCGAACGCGCGATGGCATGCACTCGCGTACACGCGGAGAGTTACGGTGTCTCGCTTTGTATATCATAATTTGCGAGGCCTCTCGCGCGCGCAAATAAATAGGTATTCCCGCGTGCGCGTCCCTATTTATAGTGCCGGTATATACACACTCGGATATTGCTGACACGAATATGGCGGCGCGCGCGGGGACACAAATATAAGCGGGAGCGAATTCATATCGGCGCGCACGATCCCGAGTTCCGAGATACGTGACGTCGATCGCCTGCTGTTTTTCCGCGCGACACGCGCCTCCACTCGCCAATAATCCCGGCTAATTTGCGCAAATGACGAGAGCGAGCTCTCATCCCGATCCCAGAGCTATTTTCGTCCTACATGCGCTCACGACCACGAGAGGACAGACAATTTCATGCTCGCTCTCGGCCTCGCGTAACAGAATTATCGGAAACTGCTACTTCGCGTTTCTACACATACCCTTCTCTGCATAAACTCCCTCTCCGATATATCATTTTTTCGTTTTCCTTTCGTCATTAAGGTATAGTTCATCTATGACAGTTACATTAAATATTTTTCACATAGTTTTTATACCATGTGGTTTTACAGCTTAAATTCATTAGAAAAAGTTGTTACTAATTGAATCAAGGACGATATATTTTAAATTCAAGGTCGTCCAAGGTGATCCGTGCTTCACACGTATATATAAAAATTAGAAAAAACAATTTATTTAAGATTTAAAAAAAAGTAATTGAAGTTTTTTGAAAGTATTATAAAAAGCTGTACCAAATTTCAAGAAGTTCTACTTCTTAGAAGTCGAGATATCAAGATTTGAAGATGCACCATTTAACACGTGCTCTTATGGGAGAGTAGAAAAATTGGTGATTTTCGATAATGAATATCTCGAATTCTATGCAGAGAAACTTCTTAAAATTTTATTTTTACATTAAAAAAATTTTAAACATGATTTAAAAACCTTCGATTTCTTATTTCTATTTTAATCGAATGAACAAATATCCATTTTCACATTCTTTTTATGAAATAAAAATATTTTTTATTTCAAACTAAAGCAAAGAACATCCAATAGCATTTTTAAAACTGCCTCGTTATTTGAAAGGTAAATAAACTCCTTATTAAATGCCATTCGCAACCAATTTAGATCATACCCTTTGATAACAATAAATGATCCTAAAATGAGCTCGCATTTTCGACACGTGCGCGCGAGTGTTTTAAACGCGAAAAGAGATTTTTTTTCAAGATCTTTCCAGAATGTTGGAAAACAGAGGAGAAAAAAATACGAGAGCGGAGTATAATTCGAGGCGTGTATAATGGAACGGTCACGCGAGGAGACGCGAGTTACCGAACGAGAGAGAAAAAAAAATGCATCGGTCTCCGAACGTGTGTGCGTGTCGCGCCCGGCTGCGTCCAAATTGCCCGAAATTATTGGCTTCTTTTGTTTTCTCGTCATACGGTATGACCACCGCGGTGGCATCCACTATACACGATTCATGTCATTTTTGACGTTACTCCGCTGCCCAGCGAATGTTTCAACAGAAAATAAAAAGAAGCGAGAAGACACGAAACAAAAAAAAACAGAAATATAATGAAACGGACGGCGTAAACGCAATTCGTGCGCGTTTTACGTCGCCCTTCATCATCCGCGGTGACAATCTCTATTTCGCGACTATATAAGCATATCGGCGTAATAAAATTGAAACCGTCATTCGTCTGTCTCGTTATGCGAGCTCGCCTCGCTCGTTTTTTTTCACGACATATAAAACATCCCGCGCAAAAGCCATCGCGAGTGTAAAAAAATAAAAATAAAAAATTCAAAAAAGAATTTTAAAAAAGTGACATCCAAAGATACATAGCGCCAACGCGAAAATGATAGCGGACGCGAATGAAAAATTCGAAGGCGAATAGACGAGAGCGAAAGATAGCGCGAGAAGAGGAATCGCGAGAAAAAAGATGGTGGACGCGAGCGCGCGGCGTCCATTGTGTTCTCCGGTGTCGCGGAGGTACCAAGATGGCTGCGGCGAGCGCGTCATCGCGGAGCGTGTCAATGTGTGTGTGTGTGCATGGACAAAAGAGCGCGGATGAGAGAGATGAGGATAGAGGATGCGACGAGAGTGAGACTCGTCGCGGTTGGTGGGAGGGAGAGGGCGGGGAGGAGGGAGGAAAAAGGATAAGAAGAATAAAAGAATAAGACAAGCCGCGCGGCGAGGCGACGAGGAAAAAACATCTCGAGCCCCGGCGGGTGCGATGGCGTGCTCTCCGTACGAGTATGGTGGTCTCCGTGACAATTAATACACACACGGCGCGAGATCGTTTTATGTTTTCATTTGAGCCGCGTGCGCGGCCGCGAGGGGGGGGGGAGGCAAGAAGCGAAACGGCCGCCGGAAGCCGATTAACGATTCCACTTTTCTTTGTCGCTCCCTCTCGCGTTATTCGCGCGCGCTTTTATTCTCACGGCCATCGGAAACTAGTTTCCTCATCGCGGTCTCGCTCCCGCTGAAGGAGAGCTTTTCTTGTCGCCTCGACGAAATCGATCGTTCAATCTTCGCCCCTTATACTCGAGCTCAACCTTTTTTTCCTCATCGCTCTATATATTCTCCCGTTGAAATTCGCGATATTCGAGAGACATTTATACTTGCTCCGGAACAGATAAAGAATGAAGGGATGACCGGCAAGAAGATGTTACGAGTCGATTGCACGGAAAGGATGAGCGATTTATTCGTTAGCGAGTATAGACCCGGCATGCTATAATAATGTTTGTTCTTTTAGATAATTGTACCGTAATGTCGTTTTTACGTGAGATCTTGTTTAAAATTTTTGCGTAAGGTATAAATAACGTCACAATATAGTTGGACAATTTTTGACATACAATTTTTTATATTTTAATTTTTTTTCTCAATAAAATCGTATGGATTATTTTTCCTATATGAAGAGGTGTATTGTTCATAACGTTAATTTATTGAAAAGAATTCGGTCAGCCCTAGAGACAGGGACGATTTTCGGTCCAACTATTAGGACATTCTAAATATTCAAACACTTTCATTTTATTTACTAAAATTATCCTATATTAAAAAAGACATGAAGCCGTCGAGCGTAACGAGGAAAAAAAATACCAAATTTATGAGAATACCTCGCCTATTTTTTATCCATTCGGTGATTATTTGTCGAGGTCGAGGGAAAAACCATTGAATATTAACAATTGAATATTATTTAAATAAAGATAAAGTGAGCAAACCCTTAGCTATCCAACTATTGGGACAGCTATAAGAAATTAAGAGTTTAATTTTTAAAGTTTTCACCATTCGGGTATCAAAATATTTATTGGTAAAAATCATAATAATTTATATCGGTACTTCGCCACATACGTGAAGATATAGTATATACGAACGAGATGATCATTTTTCTTGATGCAAATGAAATCGTCATCGAATTTAATTGTTATTCTCGCGGACGTAAACGCGCCCATCGACGTCGTACTCGCCAATTCATCGGTTGAAATATATCGTCGATCGCGTCGCGTCGTGTCTCTCCTCGAATATATATTCGTATATAATTATAAACATATATACATTATACACGTATATATGTGGTAAAATTTTATTAGACCTTATTTTATCGTGTATATATGTATATAATATCGGCTTTTGATGTGTCTATACTTTATTTTGTTTATTTTTCGAATCCGCGTGTGTGCGCGCCTGTCACAATGTAATAACGAGAGGAATTAACGATCCTGCGAGTGAGTCTCTGCGGGGTGCGAGCCAGTTTCTTCAGTAACTTCTTCGTGGAAGCAGGAAAACTCTTGTAAATAATTCCTCTCGTTTATTTATAACGCGTATGTGCACGTACCGGAGCGGGTATGTACGGAGGACAGGTGCTCGTTGGGAAGTCACGTTCGATCATCGCTCGAGCTCTTTTAAAGAGATCGCTACGCGCGATCCAACGCGCCTCGCTTTTTCACACCACAACTATATACACCACGATCGTCGTCCGTCATGTGACAACTAACTATTCAAAAAAAAAATCATAAAATAAGCTTCACGAGGAAACAATTATTTTTCGATCATCAAAAATTTTTGTATAATGATAAAAAGGGAATAAAGAGGGGGATAAAATTTATTTAAACTCAAAAGTGTGCGCATGGTCAAATGAAATAAAAAAATGTGATTAAAAATGGTCGGGCAATGAATATAACGAAGAGTAAAAATTAGGCAAAAATAAAAAAAGAATGGTAGATCTTTGCCGCGGTAGAGTCCTTTGTGTCACGTACCGCTATATATGCATTTTGCTTTTGCTCGCCGCTTTTTCCGTCCCGCTCAGCAGCTCGGGCTTCTTTTACGCGGATGTAAGGCCGGCCTTTCTTTCGTGAATTTTCGAGGTACGACAGAGGCGCCCCGGCTCCGGGATGAGAAAGCGAACAAGCGAGAGGGAGAGAGACGAAGGGCTTGCGAAAGTCTCGCCCTCACTTTTGCCCTTCGCATCCTATACCGAGAAGAGAACCCTTTGACGGTGCTTTTTCGCTTCATTCGCCATAGCGCCGGCGCCTCCGTTTTTTCTCTCTCTCCCATTTTTCAAATTCTTTTTTTCCTCTCGCAATAAATCCTCGCGCGTTGTATCCTCGTCATCGCGCTCGAAAAATCTGCACGTGTGCAATATACATTCGAGAGAATAACATATCCTTCCTTTTTTTTCTCGGAAAACCTTCCAAGAGGATTCTTTTTAATCTCTCGAGATTAAAAAAATAGTAATTAAAAATATCGTTCGGAACGAAGTACGCGGATTAACATATACTTTCATCCGAGATTCGCTCTTGTTTTTTTCTGTATATGCGATTCTGTATTTTAACTCTTGAGCTTAAGTACGAGCTAATTTTTTTTTCACGAGCTAGCGAAACACAGCTGGATTAAAATTCCGTGCGTTGGAAATACCGAATTACGCGTCCGAGTGAATATTTTTTCGTGTTTTTGACCGCAAACGGTTAGTTAAGAGAATTTAAAGAAACGCTTATACCTCGCCCGGAGCTCTGCATATGGCATATATTCTATTCGATGTAATCCGTGTATTTTGTTGAAAACCACATTTGCGTTTTCGCGTCAAAGGATCCTCTCGCGTTTGCGACCTTTAATGCCCGCGCGAGCCAGGACGGGGATCGACCGCAAGACTCGTTTCGCCCTCGCTGAAAAAGCGATCCCGCCGTTATAACGAGCCCGAGGACGAAAGCTCGCCGAAACGACAACCACGAAAGCGAGATCATCGTTGTCAAACTGACATTCACTACATTTTTCACAAAGGTAAACCCGATTTTTTCATCTACAGATGAAATTTAATGAATCGCTATATAAGGGGCACAAAAGTTGCAAAAATTAATTAAAACTCCAAAAATTCAACAGTTACATCGGACAGATAAATTCGACGACGTAATTTTCCACTCATCCCTAATTTTAAAAACGAGTCCCCTTATATTTGACGTTTTTTTCATTATGTGTACATTAATTAAAGTATGACTCGGTGCAGTCAAATTCAATAATTATATTTAACCTAAAAAAAAATGAAAAAATGTAGACCTGTAGTTTTTGGAGAAAATCATAATAAGAACCAAATATAAAGGTTGCATAAAAAAATATCAATTTTTTGCTATAAATAAGCTAATCTTCTATTTAAATTATCTCAAGTTAAGATGAGTGGTAAATATCTTTTCAAAAGTATCACAAAAATGTTAATACTGACATTTTGATTTTACATATAGAAATTTACATGTAATTATGAATAAATACAAATGAAAACATAACAAAATATCCTACAAAGAAATAGAATAAAAATAAACCATCTGACGAGAGTCTAATTTCCGTTTCGGAGATATATATATTTGGTATTACGGGTTCGCGCGTAAATTGGCGTGACGAATTTGTACGCGAGGAGAGCGTTTGACCATCGGGTCGATGTTTCGCTCCTAACGACAGGATAAACACAGAGTGGACATCAAGGATCGTATGTGTGTGTACAAAAACGACGATATGCGTGCAGGCATTACCATTTTTCCGGGCTCGGTTGGCGTCGGAAAGAAAAATGGCGCGAGAGCCGCGAAAAGGGAACGATTTCGAGGGAAACCTTGCGCCCTTTTGTTTTCACCGAAACGCACATTATCGGGTTTCCGGTATTTTCCATACAGATCGAACGGCCACACACGCAGCAAAGAGAGCGTAATATAACGAGGCCTGAAATTAATAGCTCGGTAGAAAGGACGATTTCGGGGGGGAAGAATAAGATATAATAGAGGGTTAACGAGGAAAACACACCCCCGGTGTCTGGCTTTCTCTCCTTTTTCCCTCGTTCTCATCCACGCACACGGTTAACGAGAAAATAAGTGATCGGACTGTTGGCAGGCCTGATTTTTCACGGTCATCAGCTAGAAGTGTGTCAAAAATTGAAGAAAGACCGGCGGAGAGAGAGAGAGAGAGAGCAGGGAGCGAGCTGGTCGTTATTTCGAGGGATCGGAATTCTCGAGGCGACCGGAAATCGTTCCCAGCGACGCTCGACATCTGTTTCATCGATTGTCGAGGTTGAGGAGCTCGTACGAATGTTGTTGGCGTGCCATTCCGAACCGCGAAGCTCTCTCTCTCTCTCTCTCTCTTTTTCTCTCTGCGCGCGAAAACAACGAAATTTTCTTTCCTCTCTATTGAGTAGGGAAAAAAAGGTGCATATGCGTATATCCTGCCGGGTCTGCGATCGGGCCCGCGAGACAAAAGGCCGATATGGCGTTCTGCGGTTTTGGGGGCGCGAGGAGTTTCCGGAAGCGTTCTAACGTGGACGGCGAATTTATGGACGTTTCGACGCAAACCCAAAGCTTTCCGCCCGAAACGCGAACGAGCTTGGTGCACGAGAAGCGGCCAAGAGAGCGCCAAGACGAGAAGAAAAAAAAACGAAGAAAGGAGAGAGAAACGTTGCGATAAATTGTTACGCGAATTCCCGGAAGGATACTGCGGTGTCGGCCTTTTTTTCCGTTCTACTCTGCTACGACGGCGGGCCGTTTGGGAGCAGAACGGATCTCGCGCCCCGAAGATAATAGACACGGGAGCTCCGGAAGCCACCGCAAAATTGCACCCGAAAGAGAGGAAGAAGAAAAAATAAAGGAATAATGATGATAAAAGTCGGCGAATGAAAGGTGCCAGCGGTGGTCACTTTTGCATAAAAGTATATATGTAAAAAAAAGTGTATCGCGAAGTGTCGGCAAAGCCAGAGAGACTCACGCGATCCTCCAACTTTTTGAGAATGAGGGGAATAAAATATATATGTATATATATATTTTTTTCGAAAAGAAAGAAAAAAAATTGCTTCTCTCGCGTATTATTTGCAACGCTTACGCACCGACGGGAAGTTTGACCGATTCTTCGCGGTTAACTTATGCACGATGGGTCTTTGGACCCTCGATTCCTCCCACGAGAAAACTATTTCTCGTGTGCTCGCGTTTTCCTCGCTGCTCTTTTTTTCGATCGCCCGAAGGGAAACAACTCAAAGATTCATGAACCGGAACAAAATAACTATTGTGAATGTTCTCATACCGGGAGATGTTACTGCATTTTTTATTTACGCGGTAATAAAGTAAATTCGTAAAAATAAATTGAGCTTACGATTTTTTCAGGTACATAATCGACAAATGTACAGGAAGAGAAAAGTTTTTGACGCGCGATAAGGAGGCAAATTCCTTCGAGTCGTTCACTCATTAGTATTATATATATCTCGAAAAAATTCCATTAAACTTTTTCTCCTCGCCTATCGTTCGCTCGAGGATTTTTTCCTCTCGAATAAGAATCTCTCTCACTCTCTTTCTCTCGCTGAAAAACGCTCGAGAGAAATATCGAAATAAATTGGCCGAGACCGTTCGCGTCTCGAGACCGCGAGACTTCCAATTATTTTCGCATTTAATTTACCGGCGATTATAAAGTCGTTATGAATGTGTTACGCGCTGGCGTACTGCGAGCGCACGCGGGATTTACAAATTGCGTTGTACACCTCGAACACGATGAGAATTCCTCTCCCCCTTTTCGTCGCCATTTTTTTCTCACGTCTCTAATTTTATTTCTTATCCCTGCAGCTATTTGCTCGTGCGATCTTTCACGAGTTTGAGCTTTTATTCGCATTCATGCAATTTTCACACCTGCTTGTTGCTTTTTTCCAAATTTTTTCGTCGTCAATTTTTTTTTCTCTAATCAATTTTGGCTATAGATTCTTATAACATAAATAGATTTAATTTTAGAGTGTTCATTACGAAAATTAATCACTTTTAATTAATAACGAGCAGCAACGCGGCCGCTTTTTCAGTTTCAACATATTTGAATTGATGTTTTACAATTCTTCTAAGCGTATACTTCATACAATTTCGTATAATGCGCTCTATAAATATTTCGATATATCTTCAACTCTAAGTATCTTGAAGTCTGAGAAGTAGAACTTTTCTTTAAATTTGGTATAGCTTTTTATAGTACTTCAAAGAAGCTTCAAATATGAAGTACCGATCTCTAGATATGTTTTTCTTAAATAAACTACCAACAACTTTATAAAATAAATTTAAGCTGTAAAATCACATGGTACGGAGAAAAACTATACAAGATAAAAAATATTTATTTGACTGTCATGGATATGTATACTACCTTAATATAAATTTGTACAGAGGCAATAAATTTTGAGCAATATAACTAGAGATTATTTGTATATCGTTTTTTTTCAATTTGTATGTTTATTTGCGGTTGCATTTATCGCGCACGTCTTTTTTTTGTCAAAGGAAAGTGTACATATAAATTCTGATGAGGAAATATAATGTACACGCTGTCGGGCAGCGGAAAACCCTTGGGAAAGGGCGTGGAAGAGGGCTCGGTAAACGAACGGTGCGGATAGCGAGATGCGGAGAGGAAGAGAGAAAAAGATGACAATTCCGTGCGGCTTTTGAACGAAACTGGCAAACAATACGATTGAAACATATTGCCGGTCATCCGGGCTATTTTGATTTAAATTTTCGAGGCATCCTGCTCCCGTCCGGCGTATCAACGCATTACCACCGCTTTACAATTTTATCTGCCTCTATGTAAACTCAATTTATTTATCGAGCGCTTTCTCTCGCTCTGCCGGACAACTCGTTTACCGGGTATACGCGCGCAAACGTACCAAAAATTAATAATGCGAGATGAAAATTCATAGCGCTTCCCCATTTACCGCTTCCGAGTGCCTTTTATCGGTACGACAAAGCTTTCTCGCGTTTCATTCATCCCCGAGTAAATATCCGACAGCCAAAAAATATAATATTCATCGAGTTATGAAATATACGGACGATTAAAATAATGGCCGGCACGGTGGTCCATTTTCCGATGAGCGAACGCCCTCTCAAAATTCAAAACTCGCACTATATCTCCGCACTGTGTCTCGTTTTCCCGGGTCGTTAAAAAACGCTCCGGTAAAAAATAAAATAAAATAAATATCTCTTTTTTTCCCCGCCACGTCGAATATTCCTGGGAGTTCATTTATTCAGAAGAGCCGAAAGGGGACAACCGCGGAATATGGAATATTTACAGAAAAACCACGAACACTTTAATCGCGAATCGATATCCGGTTGGGTGTCCATACATGCATGATTCCGGAACGCTCTTCGCGATCATCTCTCTCTCTCTCTCTATCGGGTTGGTTTTTCGTTGCTGCGAGCGATAGTAAAAACTTTTCGGATAGTATACACACATTTCTGGGTGAACGTCGAGAGTTCTCGGTGGACTGGGATGAACGCGCGCGGTGTATTGGCGAGCAGTGTGAAAAATAGTGGCGAACGCTCGAGGAATTGATCAATTGAAAAAAAAAACACGGGTATACGCATTCGTGTTGCGTTGGAAAAAAAGGTCGAGGCTCGGAAACGAAAATCTGGGAGCACACAAAAACCGGGAGCGCGGGCGGACGAGTGAATGGAGGTCGCGAGGGAGAGCGTCCATGGACGCGAGGGTTGCTTCAAAAATGAAAAGGTAATGACTTGTGACCGGAGATCATTTCGAGTGGTGATTCGAAACTCCCCCGCGCGCTTACGCACAATGCTCATTGTTGACCAACACGGTCACGCTTCGACAGTCAAATGATTTTCTTCCATTCTTCATCCTTTCTCTCTCTCGTCCCTATTCTCTTCTGCTTGGCCCTTTCAATCTCCACGAGCGTTTGATTTATTTCCGACCACTTTCCAGAGAATTGGCAAAAAAAATCGCGTCCACGAGTTTGACTGCGGAGTCGATTTTACATCGATTCCAAACTGTCTTTCTTTACGATTCGATTTCTCCATTCGGTCTCTCGAACATATGCTCCAAAATCATTCACTGTAATTTATTTTCATCCTGTGTATTCTCCAAACAATAAAAGGTAACTATCGTCTTTTGTTTGGACGTGGACACAAATGTAAACTCTGTTCTTTCGAGAGTCTCTCTCAGGCTCTGACCATAGAAAATTTCCAAAATTGTCGAATTTTTCGTCACGACTCCGAATAAATTGAAATACAGAGAGAGAGAGCTATCAAGAATTTTGGCGACAAAAATAAAAGTAAACGGGGTGCGAGAATCGAGCCGACGTCTCAATCATTTGAAAAGTGGCACCACTTGGAAAATTATTTGGAGATGATTCATGCTCTTTCTCCAAGGAATCGTGGAGGAAGAGCTCGGGTCGGCCTAATTTATTAGTTTGAATATCGAGCGAGGGTATACGTATATAAGAGAGAAGAAGAGAGAGAAGGTTTGGCGTCGCGGCGCCCGGGCCCCGAAGAGTCTCGCGGGCCCCCGCGGTATATACAAGGACTGGCCGGCAAGCTGGGTGGCCGAGGAACGTCTCTTGTTTATACTCCTGTCCCTCCGACTCTACCCCTCTGCTTATTCATCTCTTCGAATCTTTTCTCTCTCACTATCTCTTTCTGTTCATAACTTCTGGAGCCCCGCTCGCCCCTTTTTATTCCCTCTCCGGATCTTGGCATAAAATACGAAACAAAAGAATACATAAGGGAGACGATATACGGTCCAAGCTTTTTGGCGACGATCGGTATGTGTCGCCCGAGAGAGCGATCCCTATCCGCATCGATTAAACTTCGTTTACTCGCTGCTGCACTCTCTCCCTCTCTCTCTCTTGTATTGCTCACCAATTGAATGATATTCTCCGATCGATTCGTATTTTCTTTTTGGTACAAATAAACATATATAGCTGTATATCTCTCGATCGCTCCTTCAAAAATTATTCTGCGAGTGAACCCTGCTGCATTCCGGGCTCGTAGAAATAACCGCGAGGAGGGAAAAGGTCTCGCCATTTTGCAGAGGCGCATCACGTAGATCCGCAGATGTCCCGTGATTTTCTTCGCGTCTCATTCTCTCTTTATCCCGGCGTCGTGCACGCTCATTTTTCTCTCATGCACGCGCGATGAGTTTCGCCTTCGAATAAAATGCTGATTCCTCGAATTTCTCACGGGTCTACTTTTACGCCGGTACGTGGTTTAATCGTGAAAGTATTTCGCTCTCGGCCATCCTCCCGGCGTGTGTTATTGCCCGCAACGCCGCCGCCGGGGGGGATATATACCGAAGCGTGTGGCCGGTCTCGCCGATTTTTCGTCACCGCAAATATTTTAATCTCTCGCCGCCCCGGCCTTTCTTAAATTTCGCTCGAATTTCTCAACCAGGTTATCGCCAGAATTCGATCATGCCCGGGATATCACGTACGCGACACACATTATTTTGTTTCCCGTGGATTAATTACCCCCGAGCCGATTCCCGGAAACGAGCCATCGCCGAATAATAAATTCGCGATTTCGGAGAGGAAATTAAAAACGAAATCGCTGTGAGAATTCTTACCGAAAAATTTGTCAATCTGCAATCCCTATTTTTAAAAAATAAAACTCTTTTGTCATAAAAATAAATTGGAGTGAATAATTTAAAGAGAAAAATAAATTTCCCGTAATAAAATATAACAAAAAAATTTTAAAAAAATATATATAGTTCTGTAAGTAAAGTTTATTTTTAATGAGGGCGAGAGTGGGCCAAAATTCGCTTTATTTTTTTCTCGTTATCGCGGGGGTCAAGCGATTTAGCCTCGCGGCACGTATGATTCGCGAATGGCCAGCAGCCTGCTCGAGAGCGAGAATACGAGATCGGCACACGTACACTGCTCGGGCGTCGGGGACGATACGAATCTCACGACTGCGTATATCTGTGTGGGAACGGGGACGCGAATCGACTTATTCTCCGGCGCATCTCGAGCAGCGTCTTGAATGAAGGAAAGAAATAGCACGAGGGGCTCGGGAATGAAATAAAGAGGAAACAGCTGTGAGAAAGACGGAACCTAACGTAATATTCATCGCGAAGCTCTCGCTGAAGCGTTGCGCGAACGAGTCTCAAGAGGGTGAAGAGGTCAGCGCGAGGCCGTCGACGCGGTTGGTCCCCGTGAATGGGCGAAGAGAATCAAAAAAAAGAAAGAGAGACATATATTTTCGTGTATGAAAAGTATAAATCCGGAGGTCTGAGAAACGAAAAAAAAATAATTGAATGGACGTGTCTTCTTATTTCTTTATATCCTTTTTTTTATTGTCATCGTGACAGAAAAAAAGAGAGACGATACGAGGAGAGACAGAAACGTAAAAACTGGTAGCGCACGAAGAAGCAATAAACGTCCCGGCTATGAAGACTTTTTACGAGATATATGAATTACGTTTATGGAGGAGGAATTCGTAGTCCCGGAATAATCAAAAACTTCAAAAGGCATTGTTTCAGCGGCGTCTCTGCTCTTATCGTTATCCGCGGAGAGACGCGCTCGCGGATGATTCCCGACAGACGAGAATTCACCCGATGATTTCATTTTTGCATCCCGGGGCAATAATTCGTGCGACGTCGCGTGACGTCACAGACGAGCTTTTGCTCGATGAGGAGAGAGAGAGAGAGAGCCGGAAGGCTCGTAACAGCCACGTCAGAAGGAAAATAAGGTAATTGAGAGAATACTTTTCCGTGACTCGCTGATGGTTGGCGAGTCGGTCCCCCGCGTGTTCTCCCCGCCGCGCCCCTTTTTTCGATCCTTTTTTTTCATTTTTCGATCCTTCTAGTTAGGAGCGACGTACGTGGGCGCTGAGAGCCTCGCCAAAGGGAGATGCACTCGAGACTCTTGCATCCCTTCTTCCCCCCCCACCCCACCCTGCAGCATCAGGCTCACGGACAAAGGGAAACGCCCGAGAGTGTGCGCGATCGCATCCACTCCCGGCACGCGTGTGTGTACAACGCGAAACTCTTTGGATCTTGCTCTCTGTCGAATGAAACGGGAAGAAAAAGAACAAACATGGCCGCCGGACGGGGAGGCGTGCGAGGGAGGAAGATGGGGTTAAGCGCGCCGAGGGCGTCGAGACTTGTCGCTGCGTATCGCCGTACCGACGTATAACCATCCCTCGCGTTTTCGCGACCTCCGCTCCGGATTCCCCGGCGAAACTCCGCAGCGCGAGCTCTCGCTTTTGTAAAAAAAAAATAATAATTAGCGCCCTTTTCTCGATCTCGAGGAAATTTCTCGTTACTCGCGTCTTCGAGTCGAGATATTCGCGACCGGAGGGCCACGGACAGCTCTCGTCTTTTTTTTTTCTTTTAATTTATTTCTATTTCTTATTCGGATTCGCATCGAGCTGACGTCGAGCACGGTCAAGAGGAGAGACGACGAGGACGCTTTCTCGGAAGAGTATATTGCCAATTAGTCAATCCGCAGGAGAACTCTGGAAATAAGGAGTAAACGGAGTCAAAAGGGGATTAATGTCGAGAAGTCGCGATTCGGCTCGTCCGGATGAGAGCAGTTCTTCCTCCGTGCGCACACATCGCGCTCGCCTTCGATACGGGCACAGAGGGATTAGAACACGTTTCACGATTTGCAGAAAGATTTCCAAGTCTCGTCACGTTTCCCGTTGCCAGTTCTCTGTCGTTTTGATCTCGCATTCACTCTGTCTCTCTCTCGGACAAGAGAGAGAATAAGCGGAGAAAGGATTACGAATGGAACGAAAATCTCAAGTTTCCACAGGATTCCCCCATTATATGCTCCGCTTTTATAAATATATACAAATGTACGTGGACACGTATTCGTACGTGGACACACATCGGACGCTCTCATTTGTGTACGAGCGGAATAGTCGGAACTTGGATCGTACAAGCGCGAACCAATTTCTCGGTCTCTCTTTCTGGCAATCAAGCCGCGTAGGCTGGTCAGTTTGTTCTAATCAGTGGCTCCAACCACGAGGGAGAACGATGGACGCAGTTAACTCAATCAGCTAACGAAGCAAGAGAGAGAAAGAGAGAGACAGAGGGTAGTAATCGTTGAACACACGATGAAACATTCGAAACATCGCCTAACTGACCAACCCCTACGTTTCGTCCAAATAGTTTTGTCTCGTCGGGATCGGTTTAATAGTCCGCTTACGTGTAAGTCGGACAACCGCCCCGATTCCCCGATAACATTTTTTAACCCTCCAACATGTAGTCTACAGAAGCAGATCCAATCACCAATTTTTCACAAAGAGCGACGAGAATATAATTTTCAACTATTTTCATATTCACTAGAAATATTTATTGTTCCAAAATTGAGACATGTAAAATTAATTTATTTCGACCTGTAAAAATTTTCAGGAATTATACCCATTATAAAGTCGTTTTCGTCGAGGCACGAAAAGATATATTTGTCATTTGAAATTTTGAGATGACCTCGAACCCGACAAATTTCCTCAGCCCACTTTTATTACAACTTATACGTGTAATAACGTGAGAACAACTTTGCATCTCAATTTTTAACTATTTATATCAAATACACCTGGAAAATGTATATCTGAATAGTGATCGTAAACATAAAGAAAAGGAAAAGTTTGTCGAGCATAACAAAGGAAAAAAAACTGTTTATTTTTCGAGAATACCTCGACGATTCGACGAGGTCGAGTCATAAACCAATTAACAGTCTTAATTGTTCGGTTTTTCAATTAAATTTGGAATCATTTGGAATCATCGATTCGACGAGGTCGAGTCATAAACCAATTAACAGTCTTAATTGTTCGGTTTTTCAATTAAATTTGGAATCAGTACGCCGGCATAAAGTGTCGGGATAAGACGTGTCATGTCTCGCAAGGCAGTTCGTTACCGAAACGAACAGTTTGGCTATTTCCTAGCAGTTTGGCAAGTTCAATCGAGTGAGTGTCAGCTTCAACTGTGAGTGTCGGGGCAGTACGTTAACTTTACTCTTCACTTCTATACTCAAGACCATATTTTAAGGTAAATTTATTCCAAAATAGTCAATTTTTTTTATAGCAGCCACATTCAAGATGAAATACGAAAAAGTAATGTCAAGAGTAGAGAAGTGAAGAGTACAGTTGACGTACTGCCGAGTGTCGGTTGGATTTCATAGAGCAAATTATTATACAAAGTTATGAAGTGTACATCTAAAAAAAACAGCAAAATATAAATTCAAAAAAATATATTAAAAAAGAAAAAGCGATCGCGTTGTTGCTCGTAAAAATAAAAATAGCGTGTGGAAAAAACCGTGTGTTGAGTGTCCAACTACTGGGATGTTTACCTTGATGGAAAAAAGGTAACGACAATCGCAGTGAGGGATGATATGGTCGGTTGATGACAAAAAAAAATAATAACGAGTAAATGGCGATGGGCTCGGGGAAGAAGTTGACCGTTGGCCGAGTATCGGAAAATCGGACGGTCCGAGCAGGTGAGCAAAGTGCTCTGTGATCAGTGAGACTACGCCCGTCCAATATACGCGATACTAAACTCTCGCTATATATATATATATACGTGCCCATATCATAGAGAAAAGCACAAACACACACGGACGATTAATGCGACGGTGTGCGTGAGTGTACGTCGGGCGATATACGAGTCGCACGATTCGCTGTCCGTGTGACAGGCTCGTCGGAACCTTTCAAGTGGGATCATATGTACTTCTGTTTGTCGTCGGCGATAGTCGGCTCGTTTCTCGTTCTCCGCGGCGGAGGAGAAAAAAAGGGAGAAAAATATAGTCCGCGATAGCTCTCGCGCCCCCCCGATGACACGTATAGCGAAGAAAGAAAAAAAAAAGGCATTGTACTCTCGACCGGATATATGGGCGAGTTGTCGACTCGCCATTCACCGAGCTTCGCAGGCTCGTTCGAGCTCGCGCGCCTCCTTCGCCAAATGAATTCGACGATCGGGGACGATGAGTGCGAATCCAACGAACACCGGCGTAAAAAAATAAGCAGCTATTTGGAGAAACGAGTTTATTGCGATGTCCAGACGTATTTATTATTTCGCAGACTTGGTTATTAAGAGAAAAAAAAAAGAGTCGATTCGTAACCGGATGCGATTACGCGCTTCGTATCGGAGCGCCGAATGAGAAGCTTGTCCTCGAGACGGGAAAATGTGCCTTGAATTATATTCGCTCTCGGCGAGCTACCGAATCGCGGAATAAAAATATTTTGACGTCACACGGAAGATTTTGCCGGAGAGAAATCACGAAATTTTGCGTAAATAGGATAGAAACGAGTCGAACACGTTGAAGAGACGCGGAACGAGGCTCACGTGCCCGGAGAAAATCAGCTTAATGCTGATCACGCGAATGCGTGTACGCTGGATAACCGGGAGAAGCTCAGCCTGGCTATATTCCGAGCGCGATATGCCGAGTGCGTAGGCGAGACGTGCGTTTGATCGAGAGCCGACCACGAGCAACATCACCGGGAGCTAAACAAAACGACGAAACGTCGACGGTGCGAGCGAGCCCACGACGAGAACAAATCTTGACCAACGGTATACATACGGCGAACAGGAGCGGTAAAAAGATATTTTCCTAATTGCGTTCAGGATTTATATTATTTCCTTTAGAATTATTTTTTTCTATTTCAATATCTTATAAGATCAGACCTTTGTTGATCACACTGTATCGTGGACCCATGAAAATTTCAATTTGCGATATTTTTTTATTGACAAAAGCAACTTTTTTGGATTTGCGCCCCGAATAATTACCATTTTTGTTATCTACGGGAAATTTCCGGTCGAATAGGCTCTTAAAATCGATAGAAAAAAAATTCAAAAAATTTGGTGAGTCACACACTGGGTCTCGTGAACCCATGAAAATTTCAACTAGCGATAACTTTTCTTTCTCTTGACCAAATCAACTTTATTATGGGTGATTCTTAAAGATTTTTGCAAAACGAAGCGAATGGCGCAAAGATCACGTTAATTCATCAATTTTTCAAAAAGTTAGGACGCCTTGAAGATTTTTGAAAAAATGG
>JAPYYW010003121.1:0-33944 GCA_030522545.1 Cremastinae sp. A BG-2022a
GAGATTCGAGTAGACCGCGTGTAGATAGATATATATATATATATATATATATATATATATAGATATATATACGAGCTGGCGAAGGGGGGGAAAGGGTGAGAAAGAGAGTGCATGTGCGAGCGCGATCTTGCTCAAAGTTGTGGATGAGGATTCAGGCTGAAAGCAGCAGCAGGGGGAGGGGGGGGAGAGATGGAGCGAGAGAGAGAACTCAGGCCGGTCGAGCGCTTCGCCGAAGGGGAGAAATCGACGGAACAACCCCCGAAGCACTGTGTGGCTAGACTCAGAGGAGAACGCACACGAGCGTGTATGCGCCCTCACCAACACAAGCCGGCAGTCCCGTGCATCGAGGGTGGAGAGAATAGCGGTGCAATAACGCCCGTCATCACGAGAACCAACCACCGCAGTAACGGCCGGGAGAGCGAGAGAGAAGGAGGCCGTTCTCGTATGTGTTGGCGAAATTATTGTGTCCGCCTAACTAATCCATACCGCAAGCGTATGCATCGTCAACGGTGCAGTGGCGACAGCGCAAACCCCTCGAGAACCCCTGCGCTCTGGTAGTTGCCACTGCTTTCCACGCCGGAGTACGTCCTACAGTCAAGTGCACCAATGTACGAACCCTCGTAGCGAGACCAGCGGTGGCTTGTTTCACCGCAGTATTCCAAACTGAGCCCCCGTTGAATGATAACCGCATATCCGTACGTGCGACACAACGTTGCGTCACACACGCTGTTGTCGCGTTTCCCAAGCAACTCCGATGGATCCGTTTGCATGGCAGAAGACATGCATGTCTTCCGTTCTAGGATCCAATTGTTCGCTGAGATTTGCAAATGCGTTTAATCCCTCAAAAACTACAAAACAAGATGTAATTGGATATTGGTCGAAAGGGTTTTATGGATGAATTGATATTTGTCAACCTTTATCCCTTGTTACATAGAATAATGTGATTAGCGCGTTGAACGGGTTCGAATTGGAAATGCAGAGCCTTTGGAATTAATCATGAGATGACAATTCATAACACCATTCGCCCTGTGAACGGGGATCGATGCGCTTGCGAGAGAGCTGTTGCGGTGGGTATCATGGCACGCACGTGCTAAATTGCGGACGCGGTCGCCACAGCCCTGCACACTGCAGCTCGCGGTTGACAGAGGTCGCGACGCGAGCCGCGGTCAACACGCCTCGCATGAAAACTATATTGCAACGGTGTGAATCGACACGCAGCCAACGATGAGTGATAAAAGAGCCCGTTGAATAATTGCTGTTTCACCATTGTGCTTTTAAATTCAAAAAATAGGTGTTAATCCTCTTTCTCTCTATAAATGAAAATTAACATATTACCGATATAACTCCTGAACAAAAGCTCAACAATGACGTTCGAGCTGACTTCAAGTGAGGGTGAAAAAAAATTTAAGTGAAAATTGTTATTGCGAGGAAAAGCGGTAAGACTTTTTTTCCAATGGAAATAAGTGGTCGATGCTCGATGAGAAAAAGATCTAGACGAAAAGAGGAGTATTGCCTTCGGTGAAAAAGCATAAGCGTAACTTTCGAAGAATATTGCTGTTACAGATAGCCCCATTAATTAGAAAAAAAAAAGCTACAGCGCGTCGTTAAGATTTAGCAAGATGTAATAAATTTGATGCTTCGAGAGAGTATATTGGTACTCGAAAATATAGTAGAAGAAGTAAGATATCTCTTCGGATAAAAGTATACAATTGAAGTACGAGGGGAAAAAATGAAGAAGAGGAAGGAGAGAGTAATGAAATTGCGATACCAGGAAGCAAGCATTAGTTTCACGTCGTTAGATGGTCAGAGGGTTTCATTTGGATTATTACCGGAATCTACTCGGAGAAATAAAGTAAAAAATCTTGAAATAAAAACCTCTTGAACTTCTCTCTCTTCGAAGAACCAGGAGACTTGTCGCGGCCTGTAGTCCCGATCGATGCTCAAATTGCATTATGGTATTTGCACGGACCTTGCCTTCGTAATTTCATGTTTGCGAAGACCAACATTCGCACGGCTTTTCACAACGATTGGCTCGAAAAAATATTCCAACGCGAAATGTCAGTGCTTCATACATTGCATATGATTATTACACTGAAAACGAAATTTGATTGATTCAACAAAATATTTGTTTCGATACGTTCAACGATATTATTTTGCAAATTGAACTAAATTCTTGGTTGATTTAAAATATTTTCAACTAAATATTTTTCAACCAAATCTGTTCTCAGTGTAGCAACATATATTATAATGTTTACCTTTTTTGACATTTCCTGCATCAAGTATTTTGTTATGCAGCTCATACGAAGTCAATCATTTCAGGTGATGAATATCATAAAATAAAACTTTGGAAAAGGGTTACAAGTGCTCCCAGCAATCGCACCCTTTCCGATCAACTTTGAGGGGAGAGAGGTTCACTTCACGGGACGAAACCGAGTGAGAGATAGGTCTGCCGGCAGTTGTTCGCAAGTGCATCTAATGGTGTGCACACACAATAGAAGCCTGTATATTTTGACAAGGCATGTTGGATACCTGTGCGTGTTTGCCCGGTATCGAGTTATGTTTATATTATGATATTAATAGAGGGTAATGATGCGATAGGGCGGGGTGCTCAGCCAGGCTGTGGCCCCTCTCTGCCGACCACTATTTATGAGCGCAAATAAGTGTGCATCCATCCACGATTGTGCATGTGTGCAATGTGTTAGTCAACCGCGACTGAATTGCCCCGGGGCGTGTGCGCTATGCGGCTGTTTCACAACTTCCACAGCAGGTTTCCTCTTTTTCTCGCTCTCTCTCCCTTTCTCGTTTCGGATTATCAGCGGAAGGGTCTGTGCAGACCCTTGCCAGGAATTCCCAGCAACCTGACGCGGGAAATGCATTCGCCTGCTGAAGGCTCTGCCGTTGGGTAAGGTCATCAGAGAAAAGAAAGATCCTTTTCGCTCCGATACTTTCTCAAGCGTTCGGCATTTAAATCTACTCGATCGAGTTCATAATCTGGGTTCACTTATCATAATAAAAATATTCGAAGAATTTTTAGATGAAGAAAAGTGTTAGTGGCTTTAATCAGCGATCGATGATTAGCGTTCAATAGTGAAAATTTTATCAACCGTCTAACATAGTGTTCGTCGGTGCCTGGACCTCCTGGTTCCTTGAATGCGGATTCTGAAAAGGGTTCGGCGTAAATTGTTAGTTGTGCAAGGGAGTGGGGAGTCGTGTACGCGGACACGAATCTACGATCTCCTCGACTTTTTTTTGCTCGCTCTCGAAGACTGTGATTTTCGGTTGAAGTGGAAGCTATAACAACAGAGTTTGAAGACAAGGAAGTAGATTCATGAAAACTTGTAAGCCTAAAAGACGGAAAGTGGATTAGAAAAGAGAAGAGTTAATGGAAGATGATAGCTAGGTCCTTCTACGAACGTCATTGGAGGGCTCTTGGATTCGTATTAATGAAAGTCTTCTTTCGTTTTACGGTTGTCTGATCCACCCGTCTTTCTGGGCTCGGAGCAGGAAGGAAGAAGAGGGGAGGGACAAGGGATGACCGACCCGCATCTCGTTATATAAAATCATATAATTAGCACGTCGTTGCTCGGAGAAGGATCAGCGAGGTGGTTCTAGTCATTTTGTGAAACTCGCCGTACCGGGTGAATGAAAAGCAGCAGTAGGGAGAAGATGTTCGTAAACGAAGTGTACCTTTTGGAACACAAGAGGAAGAAGGAATTGCCGGTGGCGCTGCTGTCACTCGTAGTTATGTGACTAAAGGGAGACAAAATGGTCGTAGAATGTGTGCACGAAGGAGAAGCTCTCGGCAAGCGCGAGCATTGTCCTTTACCACTCTGGGAATCGACGAAACCGGCTAACGAGGACTATACCGGCCCAGCGCCCCTTTTCTTTTCTAATTGGACCGGGACTCGCTCGCTCCATTTCTCGCGGCTGGCTGAACGAAAAAAAAGCAGCCCAGGAGACTCGGGGACTTCGGTCACTCTGTTTCCTCTTGCTTATCGAGCACAAAAGTCCTCCTCGCCCTTCCGCGAATCAATTCATGGGGGAACAGGATCCAAATGAGACAAAAAAACGTGTGTTAGCGAGAGAGGGCAGTATGTCAGAGAACGTGACATCCAAATTGAGATAAACCCTTGAAAATTCTTGCGAAAAATATTTCCTACGGTTGTCTGCAATATTTTTCGATTCTTTGAGTAAAATTTTAGCTAAATCATACGATAATAAGTTATCAACATTTTTTTTACTCCATGGAAACGCGTTAAATCATTTTTCGAGACTCCGGTCGGACCGTTTTATCGCGAACGACATTTATATATGGGGAGCGAGAGTCTTTTCTGAGATTTCTTCGAGAGTTCGGAAATCACATCTCTCTCGCGGCCTCGTTGACGAGATATAGAGCCGAGCGATGGTGGTGGTCGTCGTCATCGTCGTTGTTGCTGCGTTCTCCCCAAGCGAGAAGCATTGCCAACGCGCCCGGCGAGCGAAAGCTGAGCGATGCTTCGCTCTTTGATCTTTCGCTTCCTATATATAAACATACGAGGAGAATGAACAGGAGTGGACGAAAATCTGGAGACCGCGAGACAGAGGGAGAGAGAGAACGATGAAGAGAGCGCGAGAGGAAGCGAGATTGAGAGTGAGAGAAAATGGAAAGAAGGGAAAAGGTAGAAAAAAGGGCGACAGCTTTTTGCTCTCGCGTCGACATATTTTGGGACAGCTTCGAAAGCTTCCTAGATTTTGTACACATGCATTAATTCACGAGCAAAATATTCTTTATCGCGAATGGAACTTTTTTTTTCAAAGTTCACACGAAACTTCAAAAAAAAAAAGACTTTCTCGTTATATTCCATGCGCAATTTATTTCGCTACGGAGCGATTTAAAAGAGAGACCGTTTTGCCGATCGCCACGAGTATTTTTACGGTGGCCGACAGCCTTGGTCATTTTTCACCATTAACCCGAACACGCGACTCCGCGAATCAAAGCTAAACCGATTATGTATGCGATTTCGCTGACAATGCCGAGCTAATGATTCGGTGTCTCAGTTCTCAGAATCATTTTTTGCGCAAGCCACGTATTATTGTTTGTTTACGAGTTACCTATGTAGGATTAGAGGTGTTTTATTTTTTTGAAAATCCATCAACGGGATAAGTCTGACGGAGCTGGCGGGCATGGGGAAGAAAAAAAGATGCGGGAGAGGAGGAAGAGAAGAAAATAAAAGTAATAACAGGAGTCGTAATGATGGTTACAATAATAATGGAAATCCTGGAAATATAACGTAGGATTGGCATCGGGGTAATAGTAGCTGACTGGAGAGGGTGGAGAGCCTCCGGGACGTAAAAGTATTGACCATCAAGCCGATCCAATGATGTACGTGACTGCGGGCACGGGTTTGTTTTGTACTACCTCTCTTTTGTAGAATTGCCACGGCAGCTGATCGCTCCTTCCCTTTGTTAGTTATTACCGAGATCCAGTTATAGTTGCAGTATTATATACACCAAGATCGTGATGGTATCGTGGAAATTGTCATTTTTTTTAAAAGCCAGCTCTCCATTAAATCTCAACCCAGCGATCACTCATCATCAGCGACACCGAGGAAAAAGTTCCAACTTTTCAAAATTTCAACTTGAAAGCAAATTCTCTAAGTTTTTCTCCATCTAAATATTTCAGATACCTCTTTGTGAGCGATATTTTCTTTTTTTCCCTTTTTTTTCGGTAAGAACAAAAAGGTTTTGAAAAAGTATCCAAGCTACAGGAGTTTATTTAAATGCGATTGACGAGTGGGAAACATTCATCTCGGGATCGAGGCATTGTTCATTGATCCTGGACAGGCGGAGGCTCGACTTTTTGCCTATGGCGCCGATTACACCGCAATTAGGTCGACATTGTTATGTTAATGGTCGGATAGACGAGTAGGAGAAAAGGAGTGAGCGAGAATAATCATCGCGTAGGGGCGTCGGTGCAGGTCAAGTTGAAAATACCGCAGAGAAGAATACAAGAGAGGAGCGCCGGGAAAAAAGAGAGTCAGAGAGAGAGAGAGAGAGAGAGAGAGAGAGAGAGAGAACGAGGATAATATTAGGGTGGGCCATGGGGAAATGATGTTATAATATTTCAACACCGGTTCTCTTTCCCTAGGGTTGCCTGCTCAATTGATAAATCATTTTGTAAGTGGAGAGGGGATGAGCGAATGAAAGACGGGTCGAGAGAAAAAGAGCAAACGACGCGAGAGAGCGAGAGAGAGATAGAGCCAAAACGATATTGTACTCATATTCGAGGGGCGTACGAGATATCCCCCGATCATCAGTCCACTCAAAAATTCGAGCACTGATCTCAACGACGGAATGATACCGGTATAGGAACACGGTTTGAAAAAAAAACAGAGTGACTGTTCGGAATTCACCAGAGCGAGACGGCAACATGGGCGAGCCGGAACCCGCACCAATCAGAGTCGACACTTCCGGCTCGCACATCAAAATTTCAGCCGTGTGTATATCCTTCAATTTCACTCGACCCCTCCGACGATATTTACGCTCCTATATATAACTTCCCTCGGAAATAATAACTTTCGAGCCCTCCCTCGACCAAACAATTCGCGTTAAGATGACATCTGGAGGGACAACAAAAATATAAAAAACAATTTCGATTTTTTTAAAAAATCAAACCATAAGTCTAAAATTGGATCTAAGATAAACACACCAATAGTTAGACATCCAAGTTATACAAAAAAAAAATCTGCTTTAAATGTTAACACATCCGCTGATATTTTAGCAATCTAAAACTTGTGTTACAATTTTAAACAAATGTATTCTTGGTAAATAAATTCATGAACGTTTGAATTTTTAGGATATCCCAACAAGCTTGTTCCAATGATTTAACTTTATGAAAAATACTTTTTTTTAATAGAAATAATAATTCGTACCATAATACTATAGCAAATATCGTCCAACTATTGGAACATGTTTAACTATTGGTACATACGTTTACCTTTGATAAAGGAAACTAGATGAAACTGAGAGCAGAAAAAAACGAAGATTGCTTATCAGTCAAAGAGTTGACGATCGAGCAGTACGTTAACTTTACTCTTTACTTCTCTACTCAAGACCATATTTTAAGTTAAATTAGGCATTTTAAATTAGGCAAATTTATTCCAAAATAGTCCATTTTTTTTGTAGCAGCCACATTCAAGATGAAATACGAAAAAATAATGTCAAGAGTAGAGAAGTGAAGAGTACATTTAACGTACTACCGACGAAAACGCATCAACGAAGTTAATGATTAAGGACGAATGTGTAGACTGATCAAAAGTGTACAGAGCAGGATAGGGGAAATTGGAGGGAGGTATATGTTGCAATAAATGGGTAGAAAAGGGGATAGAAGAAACCGCACGTAGGATTGATGGGGTGTAAATGGGGTCGACCGCGCCTCTTCTAACTGCTGTCCCATTACGCGCGTGTCATATTTATTTAATATAGAGATAGAGAGCTTCGGAATATGATGCGATACGAGGGTTGCCCCACGAGGGGTTGGACCAATCCCGCGCGCATTATACGCATTATTATTTCTGCTTATGGCTTTGTGCGCGTAAGCGTGTCTGCGGACACAGAGCGTGTAACCTGAGGGCATTTACCAGCGGTCTCGTCGGCCGCTGTCAGGAGCAACGATATGTGCGATCGCAATATCCATTGTGCGAGGCAAGTGCGTGGCCGCTTAGGCCGCTGAAGACCACTCTGCTTTTCTCGCTAGGCTGAACACGCTTATTCGGCCGGTCTCTCATCGACGAGCCACTCCGGTCTAATGCGTCGACGTACACAGTCGCAAAATTTGTCTATAACTTTGAGCGTATTGGTACGAAATTAAACGGGGCCTGTATCGGGAGCCTCGTATCGATGCACCGTCTCAGATTAGATGAGCGACCGCAAGGAGGGCATTGCACAGACCACTGGACATTCTGTAAGTGCTCGGCTTCCCGCCAACAGGACCCTATAGCTGCTCCCTTCCCTCATCCTAAACTAACACATGTCTCTCACCGGCTATTTATATACCTCGAGCGCACTTGTGTCAAAATCTAAACATTCGCGCTTCAACGAGCTGAACAAATTCTCGAAATAATCGTCGACTATGCGCGCAATCTAGCTCTAAGTTCGAGTCATCATTTTATTACTCACGTCACTGGGTTCACGTTCTCCGAACGAATTGGTATATGGAAGATCATTCATGATTTCGGGCACTTACCTAGAATCAAACAAAAAAGAAACACAGACGTTAGTATATTTTTTCTTTTTTTTTTTAATGAGAGACGATAAAAAAATAATCGTATTCGATAAATTTCCTGTGAAACGATAAGAAAATATTTGACAAAGCCGAGGTGTAGCCGGCTAAGATAAATTCGTAAATTTCGAGAAGTGATAAAAAAAATGGTTGGTTATTTCTGGAGGAGCTTGACGCAATATTTTAACGCCGCTCTAACGAGAAACGAGGATCGTTTCGCGTTCGGAAAAAAAAAGTCAGTGGGCGCAAGCGCAGTTGAATTTCGTGCCCTTTTTTCATCTTCCTCGCTCTTTTTTTTGTCTCGCTCTCCGTCTCCTTTTCCCTCCGCGAGGCTTCCTCGTCGTTCCCGTTGTGTCTCTTTAGAGTTACAGGACAGAGTGTATATATAATGTGACGAGGAGCAGGGACCCATTACCCGATATAATAAAATTCGCCCAAAAAGCCGGTTAGTCAAGGAGGAAGGAGGCGGAGGACGGGAGGGAAGGGCGCCCTCGAGAAACGTCAGCATTGGCGTAGCATCGACTGTCTGGCAATATTATCGCGTAGTTACGTACTGAAAACAGCTCGTTCGCATCGTCATATTATTTAGAACTTTCATCTAAACAAAACACAAATAAACTATATTTCATAATTATAGAAAATTCATCAATTCACGATTTTATCAAAATTTTTTCATTTTCAATCAACAATTAAGTCAATCAAAGATGAAACTCGATTAAAGTGTTCTTGATATATATATTTTTGGACGGTTGCAGATTCGTAACGACCGAATGAAAGAGTGAATAAGGCAACCGCAGGGCAAAGCGCCCGATATTATTTGACAAGAGAGGTGCCAGGGCGGAGGAACGCCCGGGAGTAGTTTCAAAGTTTAGCCGGCCGGTATAAATGTATAGAACACGTTAGTTAGGTAGGTTGGTAGGTCGGCTGTTTATATACACTATATTGTTCATAAATTAAGTATATAAAACCGTCACGAGAGCAAAAGAGAGCGAGAGTGAAAAAAAAGAGGGAGATTTGTGGCGGTTCCTTTGATCCCGCGAGATACGCGCGCCAACGTTGTACCCGCTTCGTCCCCCACCCCCCCCCCCTCCCCTTCCATAACTTCTTTTCATATCTACTAACCACACACCGTTAGACTCCCTCGCGTATTTACAAGCAGAAAGATGCGAATAGCGATCGAGTGAACAAGTGGCAGGAGAAGCAAAGCGAAACACGTTATTATAACTCTTTGCTCGCTCGACCCATCAACTTCGCGTGCGGAGGAACCGCTGGGCGCTTCTGATCCAAAAACGCTCAAATTATTTATTCCTTCGTCGTATCCGCGTTTCTGTCACTGCCTGGGAAAAAAAAGTGAAGATCGTTCATCGACTATAGTTCGCACGAGAAATTCGTAAGATCGAGGAAGTGCGAAGGAAAAAAGAATAAAGTAGCATATAGAGATGGCAGATTTCTTGAAGTAGAAAGGTCTCGATGCGACATTGGAAAGAGCAACGGCGAGCAAAAGGCGTAAAAAGAAGAAAGAGAGGTGTAAGAGAAACGATTGTTTGTCATTGCTGGCACGTTAGAGAATTCCGATTGATGAAATCTTCTGTCTTTGCGAATTGGAATGACCAATGGGCGTCTTCGCGAAATACCGAGGAACGTTTATCGGCCGCGCATTTTCTCCTCGTTCCTCTCGGATGGGAATGCGATGACAGATACGTGACCGCGTTGGATCAGCTCTCTTAACAATTTGCTATTCATACCATTGTTGCGAGAGAGGATTCGAGCGATTAAACGCTGATAGAGGAGCGTGCGTGACACGACGCTCTTTCGTGCACACTGATGTCCCTACAAAATAGAACTATGTAGGTATAAAAAAGGTCTATAACTGCTGTTAAGTCCGTTTAGAATCTCACCGAAGGAGCGAGACACGCATAGTTATTGAACTCGAACCAAGCATGTGTCTTTTCACACTATCTTCTAAATATTCTAATTGCTTCGAACAACATCTATATATGTAAATCATCATCGTTGGGTAGGTCATTAGAGATCATATCGATTCCATAATAAATTATAAAAAACCAAGTCTCGGCATTGCATCCTTTTCTGTCCCCTTATCTGCCTCGTTCGCTCTATCTCTTGGCCAATTATTGACAAAACCACCGGTGGCCACGCCACGCGGATCCTGGTTGTTAGGGTAGTTAACGAGTTGGTGGCACGTGACGCACGGATATACTCTCGCTACGCTCGTCTCTCTCTCTCTCTCTTTATATTTCGCTTTCTTCCACTCGACGTTGCTTCAGTCCCTTTTTCGTGCATGCAGCCGTGTGTGTCTCTCCCGTTCGTGTCGACGCAATGATTGGGTGGTGGCCACGCCGGCTCTACACACCCGATGACGCGAATATGCATGCAAAAAGAGGGAGAAAGACGGAAACCGAGAGGAAGAAAGGGGAGATGAACGACGAAGGAGACTGAAAGTTGGGCGACACTAAATTGAACAAGTTTCATGCCATTAAGTTTGTCGGAGTTCAACGAGACGTTGAATTTGATGATACAGAAATGAAGCAAATTGAGTCGCGCCATGTTAAACTGTCCAACATTGTATCGAACGACGTCGAATTAGGCGATATCGATTGAGGATCACTGCAATCCGTCACGTCCGGTTCGAACCTCGTCGTGGTTCCTCCAAAAGAGAAAACTTCCATGGAAGAGCAGGGATTGGGTCAGCGAGGACTCACAGTCGACGTCCCTTGTGATGACACGTTTGCGACGCGAAGTGCCTATTCTGTACAAAGTAATCGCAGGACCGATGCTGGCGATCGATTCCATCGTCGGTCGAATAAGCAAGAAAAGAGCGAAATCCACGCCACTTTTATCCAGCAAAAATCGTCACGATCCTATTTCTATTTCGACGTGAAGTTACATTCGGACCGAAATGAGAAGTATATGCGTGAACGGAGAATCGGATAATTGGGCGAGCAATTAGCGAGGATTGATGAGAAAATGGTGGACCGAAGGGTTGAGAATCCCTGAGTGATACTACGTCCGGTGGGGGGACTGCGGAGGCCCGCTCTTCGCCGTTGGCAGAGGAGGGCCACGAACAAGTAGAGAGTGAGAAATGTGTATTGTGACTCTACTTCTATGCGTGTATGGGTGCGAGCGCGTTAGAACAACTGCAGGAGTACTCCAGTAGTAAAGACTCTGGCGCGAATAAGAGAGGGGAAGAAAAGGAACAAGTCCGCGGTTCACTTCAGGGCCGTGCTCGGATTTCCATGACCCCCACGAGCGTCTCCTTGCAGTAAATTTGGCCACGGAGCTCGGCGACAAAACCTTTCCATCCAACAAAATTTCTGCCTCTCCCTCGCGCCACACACTTTTTGCCAATCCGTTTCTTCTCCCCCTCTCGATTCTCTATTTTTCTTTAATTTTTTTTGCTCATTCCCGCGATTCGCTGGCTCTGTCTACCGAATTTTATTGGCTCACTCTTGAAATTGAAGTCCTTCGCGTTCCGAGAATATCGGCGACGTGCCCTTTCTAAACGCGCATAGAATATGGTCGGGCGAGCGCGGCTGTTTATGCGCGAGATTCGGAATGATTTCGACGGTAGACAAAGCGCTATTCGTCTCTGCTTGTGGGGTTCCCCCTTTTTCTCCCGGTTCTTCATTCCGGTCTTGGTTTTTTGTTTCCGTCACCGAAAGCGCACGGCGAGGCACACGCATGAAGCGAAACGCACCGATGAAGCCACCGGTTTCGTAAAAAGGGCGACCGGTGCGACCAGCCGAGAGTGTGCTTTTGTGTGTGTGTGTGTGCTCCATTCCGAAGCGATATTCCGCGCGTGGGACAGAAAGCCGAAGGAACAAAGCTTTCCTTCAGGGACTAATACATGCATTACCGGGAATAAACTAATGCGTATATCTTCGCGGCCCCTTTTCTCGGTAGAGATGTACATCGCCGGGGAATAATGCATCCGGATAATGAACAATTCCGATGAATAACCATTCCGGAAAAGGACGAATAGCGAGGAGCCTGCTGGCGCCATTACACCCCGTTCATCCGGAATATTCATCATTTTTTCAAATTCCAGCTCTCAGGGAGGAACGAGGGCGTTCGCTATTGCTCGACGACGAGGGAAAAATAAGAATCGAAGAGCGTGCTACGTGGGAGCGAATCGAAGCGCCGAGTAAAACCTCTTCTGGCGGCGGCGACGCCGCACGATTACGTTGATGACGATGTACTCCGGTGCTGTTTCACCGTTCGCAGAGTGATGGATCGTGTCACGAGTGCACTGGACACCGGAGGAAGCGAACACAGGGCGTTCAGCGACCGCGCCGGGGATATAACGAGGAAAGGGAACTCGAGCGTCGAGGAAACGGCAGAAGCGCCCTCTCTTTTCTCTGTTCGTCTATACGCATATGTGTCAGTGTGCAAATATGTACACCAAGACACCCACTACATCGCGCCCGAGCCCGCCGTTTCTCTCCTCCGGGTCGGTTCAACGTTCCTCCTCCTCCTCCTCCTCTCTCTTTCTCGCTTTTCTCCGATATGGACTCCGCCGTAACGTTTCCTCTCGCCGTTTCGTCGATTGCGATGTTGCCGCATCGTTTCCATTATTCTTTCTCTCTCTCTCTTTCTCTTTCTCGGCCCTTCGATCCGAATGCACTCATCGCTAATTCTGGAAAAGCGTCGCATCGCCGTCTCGCGGTTATTGATGTCTGCATCCAAAAATCAGTTTAATCCGAGAGTTGGAGAGAATTTCGAATATTATAGCGAGACTCGTTTCTTGAATATGTACGTTTTCGGTGAGTCGCTCGTTTCGAGCTGTCAATTCGATAAGAGAATAAACGGCAAGTTTGGCCAGCGCTGGTTCTTGAATGAGGCTTTATTCGCGCCTGCGGATATGAACAGCCGGAGAAAGAGGGACGGCGGGAGGATGAGGAGAGATAGCCGGAGCCTGCTCGAGCGTAGGTGTTACCGCGCGTCGCGTTCTCGTTGTGTGCGTGGTTGCCCGGTGCCGAGTGTCCGGAGGATCGGGGCTTTATCGCTACTCGCCCGTGACACCAAAGCCCATCGATTCGTCTCCACGGCGAGCATCGAACACGTGATAAATAAATCGCGCCGAAGGTAGAGAAGGAGCGAAAAAGAGGTGGTTTATTTCCTGCGGGCTTCCCCCGCCCCCGGCTTATCTTCGTTAAAACGCTCGTACGAAAACGCGCCCGATACACATTCGAATCGTGAATCGCTGCCCGTCTCAAGGTCCGCCGGACACGCACAGCCTCGAAATAAATGCCTCGCCGATCGTCCAGAAACCGCAGGGCTCGCAATCTCCCGATAATGCAAATTACAATCTTTATGGTAAAACGGGCATTTCAACGCCTCGTGAAAAAAAAAGAGAGAGAGAGAGAGTAACAATCGAAAGAATAAGGAAAAGAGACGAAGGAGGAGGAGCGAGGCAAGAATAAGGGTATATTTTTTAAGCTCAAAAAAAAAAAATAACGCGTATAATTAGAAAATATTTCGTAGCCGCAACACGAAATTCGAGTGTGTATTACGCGTACGCGCGAGGATGACTAACTGCCTTGTACACGCATTCGCTCCGAGCAGGGTATACGGTACACGACGAACCGGCACCACGTGTATTCATCGTTTAATATATAGATATATATATACGAAGCCATATATACAGGTTTATACGTATTATTTATATATATATATATATATATATATAAAGCGGTGTGTAATGACGGTCTGCTGGGATCAACTTCAATCGCGTGACTTTTCACATGTTGGCGGGAACACGGTGCGTGACGCTACTCTTGCTTACCGTGCACCACTCGCGAGAGAGAGCCAAGGTCGTTCTCGTTCTCGTCGTCGTCGTCGTCGTCGTCGACGTCGTGGTGGAATTGAATTAGTTAAACGAAGGGGCTGACTTCCCACACGTCTCGCCGCGATGAGATATCCTCTCGCGTCTTTTCTCTCTCGTCGCACACATTTCTTTTGTCGTTCGCGATCGCAGCCTTGACTCTCTTCGAATTCGAGCGGTTGTAATTTAAATTGGTGCAGGCGGGTCGCGACGCGTCGTCGTCGTCGTCGTTTCGCTGGGGTACTTTAAGGATGCTGAAGGGAATAAAATAATAATAAGCGACGGAGTGCAAAAATAATGGAGAGGTTGCCCATCAGGGAGGAATCTTCCTAATCGGCGAAGGTAAATGTCGGTCAGTCATCAATCATCGGACGCGATGGCGCTTGTCACGCTCGGTAATGAATGAAGTTTGGGTCCGAGGCGTTACGGAAGAACGTGGACGATAATTGGTCCATATATATCGGGGAATAAGAGATTGAATAAAAAGGACGCGAGCGTCGGGCGATGAAGGTTCGAGGGCGTATGGACGAGGGTGGACACGGGAGGACCTTCGAGCAACGTAATTGGTCAATCGATCGCTCGAATTCCCGAGGCTGCGATCCCTTTCTCGCTCGCAAATCCCTCTTCCGCTGGATTTTCTCCTTTTTTCTTCTCTCGCTGGAGAAAACTACCTCGGCGGCTTCTATGCAGTTGCCAATAAACTTCCTTTTCTCGTCCAATGGACAGACGCCGGAGAAAGCGAACACACTCGCTGGGCGTTGTCCTTACCGCGTGGGGACGTAGAAAAGCGCGCGCGTACTACGCACCGGCTTCTTTTTTCTCACGCGATATTCTATCTCGAATCCTCTATACACCCTCTATATGTCACGATAGCATGTATAAACTTTTGATCAAATATTTCCAAGCTTGTTCATTATATAAATATCATTTTTGAACAAATTCAGATGAGTTATTTTTAATTTAAATATTTTAATGATCAAAGATTTCAATTTTTACTTTAAAAATGTAATAATTTTTTAAATTAAGAACCAAATTACAATCAAAATGTACAAGTTAACCAAAACTAATTATTTTATATCGTTCCATCAAAGAGATTTCGTGACGTAATATTTCATCTATACAATGAAATTTAATTGTTCATTTTATTTTTCTATATTGAAAAATGTCAGTAACTCCAAAACACAATTTTGATTGTTTTTCATAGAACTGAAATAAAATAATATGAAACTTGAATGAAAAAAAATGTTAATGGAAAAAGGCATCTTCGCGAATAAAAGAGAGTATATGAAATTCGAGACGGAGAGACTCGTGTATAAAATGGCGACGATCGAGCGGCTGGATGGTCGTGCTGGTCCAATATAATGTTTTGGCTCTCGCTCCGATCCAGTTGATGGAGAAAAAGGGGGTAAAGAGAGGGAGCTCTCCGAAAGCGCGAGAGCTCTCAGCTAAATAAGTGCTTTCCACGCTGCCGGATGATGGATGAACACCGAGTCGAAGCACGGCGGCGGCGGCGGCGAGGCTTCGCGGCCAAAAGCTGATGTACGCACACGCTCAACAGCTGAGAGAACATCAGGACGAGGGACGAGTCAGTGAACGTCACTAGATAAGAAGTCGAGTGATTATCGCGCGTACTTTTGCGCGCACGCGTACGTGCAAGGAAGATGGATCATCAGAGCCGAGGCCCGTTCAGATTCCATCCAGAAAAAAAGCTCAAACAGAAGCTGCCATTCGTTTTCCTTTCGTTAGTGAGTCAACGAGTTCAACAAGACCATAAAAATATAATTACAATAAAAAATTGTAATTATAGCAAGCAACAATTGAAAAAAAAAGTTACTTTAAATTTGTCAAATGGTTAATTGTTCAATCGACCAAGATTCTTCACAGGCACCTTTCACTATGCAAATTTACGCGTGTTTAGAACTTTTCGCATTTGTTTTATTTCAATGTGTGTGCGGTGTTCGAGAGCAATCCTGTATGTGAAGCAAAAAAATGATTATCGCCAGTTTCAACATCAGAGATTGTCACGTGGTTCAGTACGGATTTATCTGACGAAAATACGATATTTATGTTGATCGGGACGAGGCGGATCGGACTCGGTATATTTAAGTTGTGTAAATCCAATAAAAATGCCATACCCGTAATAAATAACGGCTCGAGCGGTTCGAGGGGTGTATACGAACAGAGAGAGCGAGAGAAAAAGAGAGAGAGAGGGAGAGAGCAAGAATGGACGATGAAGAAAAAAGATGACGAAAGAGGGAAGGAGAAAGAATAAAAAGCAAAACAAAGACAGAAAGAAAAGGAGAGACGGTGGGTCGTTCGGTCGGTTATACCTGCCTGGGGGCAGCCTTCGGAAATCTTCTCTTTGGCTTCGAACGAGATGAGAAAGTATGGCGTGAGTATGGTGTGTGCCCTCGTGTGCGTGCGGGGGAGGTGGGAAAAGCTGCCGTTCATGCTTGTTCGCGAAACTCTCGTTCCCCTTCATCTTATTCTCCTTAACGTTGTTGCAAGCATCTTGTACGGATTCGTACATTGATATTACGAGAATCGTAAAATATATACGGCCCGGGATTATGATGTAAGATGGAAATCTCTTTGGTGTACGCGTATACGACGCGAAACGAACAACGCGAAAAAGTCATACGTTACGAACAATAAAAACGAAATTACCGATTGATTTTTTTCAACTCTATTCTTGTTTCTATCGTTTATGTTTATTTTATTGCTCGCTGCATGCATTTATTATCACTTTGTTGTTGTTGTTTTTTTTTCTCTCGAGTATATTTCACACCGTGCGGTACGAAATTATCGTGAGCAACACACGGGGATGGATCGAAAAGGGTGGAGGCAAGACGAAAGGGAGGAGGAAGAGTGGTCGAAGGGGGCGTAGGATTTTTGACCCTGCGCTAACGGGATCCTTCCTCGCTTCTTTTGCTCATAACACGAATCGCCCGGGCCAAATAATAGTCTTCGAGACCCGAGGAATCCCTCGAGCTCTCCCCCTCTCGGCATCTCCACATTTTATATCTCGTTTCATCCTCGCTCGTTTACCTTGTCCGATCATCTCGGACTTTCTCATCCCCGGCGATGACGTGTGCGCGCGACGTATCTTATTCTCCAACGATCCTCGTTACCTCTCTCGCGTCCTCTTTGCATGCGCAAAAAGACAACAACGACGTTTTTCTCGCCCACCTAATTATATTTTTTTTTCTATGCGCGAGTTCAACAATTTCCCAATCAATTTTTTTAAATATTTAAAATATTTCGATAGTAGTAAAAAAATTCAAATAATGAAGTTCACTCCTTTCACAAAAAATAAAATAAAATTTAAATTATTAAAAAATCATACGATAGAATCACTTGGATTTATTTTAGTACACTTTTTGTAATTTTTACAAAATGTTCTTAAAATAATGATTTTTACAGATTGAACTGTAGTCGAATTTGAATAAATTTAAGGGAATTTAAGATATAATTTATCTTGACATGTGCTGACGAATGTTTTATGGGTATTTTTATTCGATTGAAAATTATTATAATCCAAGTTTAGTTTACACGAGAAAGGTTGGGGGATTCAAGACAGGTGATGTGTACGGGGATTGAGCGCGGTGTTCCCTTCATTAATGAAATAGAACACCTGTAGTGTTCGAGGCACCGGTAGGCGTATTTGGTTCGCCGCTTTCGTGGACCATATCTATATAAGTGTTTGAGAATGGAAGCTGAAAATCCGTCTCAAAAATCCGGGAATTCATGCGCGCGTACATTATTATTTTATTGGCAGGCAAAAGGGCGCGCTAAAGCAATTTAACGCGTTGAGTAACGCAGCTACGGGGGCTGTTTCATTGCCAACCAGCTCTGATATACAATATCCAGGTGGGATCGTATTACCGGGTTTAGCCGAGTGCCCGAAAAGCTTTTGTCCCCTCGAAACTGATGCTGACGTGAATCACTGAATTTACGTACCCGAATCTCGAAGGACAACATTTTTCTTTGGCAAACGCGAGAATGCTCCGACACTTTGAAAAGTGTCCTACTTTCTTCCAATTCTAAAATAATAATTATATAAATATATAAAATCTGGCCTTACTGAAAAGACTTCCAAAAAAGCACTGTATATAGTTCAAAAATTAATTTAATGTGCTCGACCGTGTTTTTATAACGAATTTCGTTATAACGAAATAATAAAAATTCGTGCAAATTTGGAGAGGATATTCTTTCATATGAAATTGCGTAAACACGAATTTTTTTCGAATTTTCGTCCAATTATTTTCCGAACAATTGAACCATGAAATATCATTTTTTAGATAATATAGCTATACTTTCCGTGTATAATATAATTTTAACACTCGATTACTCAAAAACAATGTAGACGATTATTTTTTCTGAATTTACATAAATTTGTTTAGTGGCAAAGAACGTTCTTTCAAATTTTCATCTTAATAAATCTTAATAAATTTCGATTCCCTATACTTTTACTATCGAAAGCCCTTAAATAATATTTCATCAAAATTATTCCAACCGGACTTAAAATTTCTATACACAGTGAATCGCTCGTATAATAAAGTCGATTTGATTGTGAGAAGGAAAGAATAACCTCGATTGAAATTTTTCAAAATTTGCATGCTATGCGGAGATTCACTGGAAACGGGCATTATTGGACTCCGGTGTATTCACCCGATCGTTTATTGTCGGTGAACGACGCGATAATTTGAGCGGCGACGGGGATTAGAATCTTTCCGGGTGCTAAATTCGAGAGGATAGTCGGCTCGCGGTTGACGCGGAGTGTGTGTCGCGCGAGAGAACAATCGTGCATTACGGCCGCGGTGAGGCGCAAACCAAGCCCTAGATATTACCATTATAGGCGAGGCACGCTCGAGACGCAGGCGTGCCGTGTGTCGCGTCTCTCTCTCTCTCGTTTTCTCTCTTTTACTCCCGGCGCGTGTCCCGAAGTGCAAGCGCGCAATAAACCGGGAATTGCGATCGCGTGAAAGCGCGGTTAGCTTCCAGACGCGATCGGTTGTCGGCATATTCACCTTTTATTCGCGAAAAATGCGAAATTCCCGAGAAAGTTACCGCGAGGCGCGACGAGAGACGAAAAATCGAGTCAAGAAGGGTGTCATAACTGGAAGCGCGGGGGCTGCACCGTATAGTTTTTTTTATTTCTCCGCTCTGCCGTAACAGTTTTCAGTGTAAATTAGCATACGAGAATTGTCGGCCCCCACGTGTGCGCCAGTGCGTTTTATCATCCTCGTACATACGCAAAGTATCATAATTTCACAGATATTACGACAGAATGGGCTAGATAGATACGTGAGACGCGTGTTCGCGCGCACATATACCGGGGCCGGCGTATCCGTAAAGTTACAGTCACTCCGCCGTTATAAAAGGTACGGTAATTACGGGCCGTAAATCGCGACGTTCAAGCGCCGAGGTCGTTTCGAGTTTACGTACACGTACACATGCATAATACACTTTTCTCTCTCTCTCTCTTTCTTTCTCTATCTCTCTCGCTCTCTCTGCCGCGTGATGTCTTTTAAGAAGGCACGTCCCGAGCAAACTGCGTAACGAGCTTGGCGACTTTGAAGTACAAGCTCGCGGGTGTCCGCGCGAGAACGCCTCTCGACGTTGCCACGGCATATATACAGTGTAAAAGGCAAGACGCGATCATCTCCATCAGCGAGAGTTTAGATCCCTTAATGGAAGGAGGCGAGAAAGCGCAAACTTTATTGATACTTTGACGGATCAACGTCCTGCTTTTTCTTTTTTCCTCTCGCGTCTCTTTCCTCTTTTTTTTAATCTGCACGCGATACGGCCCCCTTTCGAAGCTTCCAGCGGGATAATAAATGGACTAGGAAAATATATACGAGCACGGGAAAAGTAGAGGGAATCCGAGGCTGCTCCTCTCGGTCGCGTACACGGGAGAATTCTCGTACACGGGCTGGCCGTATGACTCGCTTGGAAAATGTACGTGACTCGCACCATAATGGCATTCTAACGAGCCTTTGTATCTTTCAGCCTCTTTCTCTCCTCTCTCCTCTCTCGCTTTTTCTTCTCCCGATGTACCTCTTGTACGTTGTACCACACGAGTTTTTCAAAAATCTCCCTCTCCATATTCTTCCCGGTAGAGGAGAGAAAAAAAAGGAGCCGATTCGTAATTGCTTCAAAGAATGAAGGAACGATTATTCCGCCGTTCCAATTAGCGGATTGCGGAAAGCCTCTCCCAACTATCCGTCGGGGAAAAAGTAAGAGTCGTCGCAGCAGCAGCGAGAGCTTAGAACAAGCGACGAGCGGTAGACGCTGAATATCGATGTGTAAACGCGCGGAGAGGGCCGAGGGGGGCAGGAGGGGACATAAGAAATGTATATATGTATCTCGCGATGACAGGAAATGGGAGGGGGGGGGTGTTTTCGGGATGACGACGACGACGCGGGAGCGTTATTAAGCCGGCTTCTTAAAACTCTCCGAAGTGTTTCCCCGATGGCAGGCCTCGAGTGAAATCTCGACGACGATATCTCAACCGGGCGCGAGAAATGCACGATAGAGAGACGGAATATCGGGGAGTCTGCTGGCGCGTTATGGGCGCCACGCGGTGTGACGCGTTTCACACGTTCCGGAGCAATTACAGTCGTTAATGGGCGCTCTCAGCGGAGTCTCCGCGCCAGAGCAGTATCCCGTCCGTCGGACGCGATGCTCTCTTCCCGGGCACGCCGCGACTCCGGGGGAGGGTGGAAGCGCGGGGGAAGAAAATGACGAAAAAGAAAAAATGACACGAAAAAAGCAAAAAAAAAGAAAGAAAGAAAGAGAAAAAAAAATGAAAAAAAACCGGAGGACGGAGGGAGCGAAGGTACCTACTACCAAAGTTACAAGAGGATAAAAGGATGCTCTCGCGCACACCTCGGGGCTTTTACGGACGAGCGATCTCGAGTTGAGTGCACCAAGGAGGGAGGCAGAGAGACAGAGAGGAAAAGAGCGCATGAGAGCACGCATTATCTAAATGCGCGCGCGACACTCCAACGCTCGAGTATATATACGTAAACATTTTCGTCCTCCCTCCCTCTATCTCTCTCTCTCCCCGCGTTTTGCACACGAATGGTAGCCAGCGGCGTACAGACAGATCCTACTCTTTGTTTCTCTCCTGTACTCGCTCTCTCTCTCTCTCTCTCTCTCATGTACTCTCGCTCTTACTCTTATTCGTACGCTTTTGTTTGTCCTCGTGTCTAGAAGCATCGCGCATATGCGCGAACATTTTTACGGGCGGCGGTATTCATAATCGTGAGAGAAGGCCCGTGCACACGTTGACGAACGAGAGCGTGTGTGAATGCGCGTCATTATGTGGAAATGCACGAACGAATGTGTCACGGCTAATGCCCGGTCGGGCTGCTTTTGCGGGAGGTGAGGGTGTATACGAGAGCGCGCGAGCTTTCCGGATAATTCCCGATGGCCGTTCATCAGAGTAATCTTCAATATGTCGAACACACGTTTGGTGTCCATATCGTTTCCTCGATTTGTCCAACCTGCGATCTTTTGATAAGCCTGTCGCGATATAATTATCATCAGAAACGTGCCGATGAAGAAAACATATTCGTCTCTCTCGATCTTTCGCTCTTCGGAGCTATTCCAAACGATGAGCTATCATGCATAAGCGCTCTCTCTCTCTCTCTCTGTTTATGAAGACACACGACGCTCCAGGTCGAGTGAGCGATGAGTCTGCGTGTACGGCCACTGGCGCGAGAAGAACGATCGGATGTGCACCCGGTGTAACATGAATCAGTGTCCGTATACGTGTTTAGCCGGTGCTACCGATTTGAAACGACGGTTTGCTGAGAGAGAGCCACGATGTAATTAACACACCGGGCCGCGACTCTTACTCGTCGCTCAACGCGACTGTACGTTACAGCTCTCGACTCTCTCTCTCTCTCTCTCTCTCTCTCTCTCTCTCTCTACGTTGCGTTTCATCTTTCCGTTCGGTCGTCTGCTTCGATTAATTATCCCCAGTTAATTAATATCTCTCGAAGAGGGATCGAACGAAGAGCGGGGCTTGATCGGGAATAACCGCAGCAAACGCGTAAACCATATCCCTGCAGCGTTATGTGTATTCAGATAGGACGGAACGTACGTGGATTTCTCTGTGCCAGGGATCGGGTTTGCGTCGTGTATGCGAGAGGTTCGATTGAGACGGCTGCGTTCGATCTTCCGTCATCAGACGTCTCGTTTACCGCGCCGAGAGCTATCCGCACCTTCGCGGTCCCACCGTTCAGACATTCGACGTAACACGCGCGATTTCTCGCTTGTGCTCTCTCGCTCGCTCCATAAACGCAATGCGCCCGAGCCTCGACGCGTGTCGCATTAGCGCCGACACGTCGTTGCAGAGGTTCCGACACACCCGTCGAACAGAGCACGACATACCGGAAAATACACCTTATACGCGGTCAAAGCTCCATCGATCTTATCCGATATTCGTCGGTTTCAGAATAATGAAAACGGCAGGGTTCTAAATTGTCCAACATCCAATAATACAATGTTTCAACTGTCTAGCAACTACATTGATAGATATATGGATACCAACGTATTTGGATACAATAGTTTTAAATTATACCTTAAACTATTCAGTAATTATAGGCTGGCGTGTATATAGTGGATAGTTGGTACGTTAGAACAGTTTAGGATGATTACCCATATTTAGAAAGATGACATTGGACAGTTGGACTCTGAGCCTCTTAAGGCCTTTTCGATATCAGGAAGTTGACATTAAAGAATTTGTAGCACGTTTGGACAGTTGAACTCTGAATGGTTTAGAACTCTGCCCATTTTAAAGATGACATTGGATTAATTGGACATAGGACAATTTAGGACCCTGTCCATACTTAGAAATATGACATTGGACAATTAATAAGTGGACCAGTTGGACTCTGGACAATTTAAAACCCTGTCCATAATTAGGAAGATAAAATTAAACAACTGACATGTTTGAACAATTGAACTTTCGACAATTTAGGATTCTGCTCATATTTAGGAAAATGACATTGAACGATTACTTTGGATAATAAATTGGACTTTACGCAATTTAAGAACCTGCCATCAAGACGTAGAATTATACACACTGTATATACTCGATTTTTCGAGTCAAAAGAAGTTATAGTTTTCTTCTCGTCCCAATTCTCTCGTCGTCACTGTGAATTCTTGTGTTCGGTTCTCGGATTCTTGCAGCATGGGTCTCGCGTTCAACAGGGAAGCGTGGCAAATGGGCGAGAAGGGGGCTCGCACTCGAAACGGCGGGAGGGAAGTCGCGGAGTTGCGAGAGAGGCTCCCTCGTGCAGTCGAGTAACACGAGGATTCCGCGAGAGAGAGAAAGAGAGAGAATGGGAGGAAAGATCGAGAGGGAAAAACGGAGAAAAAAGGTGAGAGATAGCGAAAGATCGTGGCTGAGAAAAGTCTCGAGAGCCCCGTGGCGAGAACACGATCGTGATGGATCCCTGTGTGAGCCAACGGGGAGGAGAGAGAGAGAGAGAGAGAGAGAGAAGTATTAAAGAAAGAGAGAGGTGTGTGTGGACTCTCCTCTCTCGCGTATTCTTTCCTTCCTCCCCAGTGCACTTCTCTCGCGGAGCCGCGAGGCAGAATCATCACGCGGACGCCCGTCCGGCGAATTCGACGAACGATCGCTCGTAAATTACGAGAGCCGAGCGAACGAGAACGAATAAGCCGAGTGGGACCTCCGATGCGCTCCGCGAGCCGTTGCTCCCGCCGCTGCGGGCCACTACGTCTCTCGCTAACCTTCTCCTTCCGCTCCTTCAAAACTTTCGTCTCGATTCCCCCGTGAACAAATGACAAAAGAGTCAACCTTATACATTTTTCCCCCCTCGTTCTTACTTTCTTTTTTTTGTTAATCCTGAAAATAACTCGATAATATTTTATCCTAATGTTGAGTACAATTGTATATATTGGGTATGCACTGTGAAAAATTTCGCGGTGTTAACCAAATTGTGTGTTTGGTAAAAGATGTAGAGCGGTGATACTTGCTGATTTCACGTTAAGTTAAAAATCGATATTTTCAGCAACAAGGATGAGCAGAGCTCGATATAATTTCCTGAGAAATGAAAATTTTTTAATTGATTATGTTTATTACACCATCGATGAAATAAGCTTCACCTGTTAAAAAATTTTCATTTCTCAGAAAAATATCGAGCTTCGACTATCCCTGTTCAGCAATAAAACTTTGTTTACGCTTCTGGCAGTCCACTCTATTAAGTGGCAATAAAGGGACGAGAATTAAAGCGAAAAATTTAGTGTCAGGTACCTGAGATAAAGCTTGGCATTTTATGACCCATAATCCGAATATCAATTGAGCAAATCGGTCCTCTAGTACATCTTTGTTTAATCGAGTTTGAAGGGAAGCATAATTATTTCAAGAAACTGATACGTAAATATAAAAATTTTTGAAACATTGTCAAAACACTTGCTACTCAACATCAACGTTACATGTATTACGAAAAAAAAATTAGTATACAAAAAATATTTTTAAAAGAACAAGTCTAGATAGTAAATTAGCCTACATCAGAGTAAATCTCTGCATTCAGAGAAAAATAAAAAATAATTTACGAATTTGTTAATATGGAATTTTTTACGAAAAAAGTTGCGTAAAATGTGCATGAACCTTACAAACAGACCAAGTATATTAAATTAACACCACTTTAATACTAGATTTTTTACAGTGGCATTAATCAAAAACTAATACAAATTTTTAAATTAATAATTATATATTCTCATAAATTTAATCACTCCAGTTCTTATTCATATAAATAATAATAAGATTATGACTGGCAATATAATTCGAAATAAATTTGAATTCAAAGTTATGCAAAGTGGAAATGAAAAGAATGAATCGAAGCGTCGAATGATGCGCGGAAAGTACGTATACATACATTTGTACGCGTATCGAGAGATGAAAGGCGAGGAAGGCCTACCGAGAAATCCGGATGTGCCCTTCGGCAAAGCAGACCGGAGATTTTACTGTAAAACATCATCCCGCCGTTCTCTTCCGATCTCGCGGAGGTATCGATATTACCGGTAAATTTATAGTCTCTGGCCCGAAGGCGCGAGTAAGCCGAGAGTAAATGGCGATCTCGCGAGTAAAATCACTCGACGCGCGAGCATAACGCGCGATGTAAACCCGAGTCGCAGAAACAACCGGCACTCCGTGAACGAGAGCCCTATAAACAAAAAAAAAGAAAAACGAAAAAAAAAAACAAACGATCAAGCTCCAAAAATTAGCAACGAAAATTCTCCGATTCCCAAAAATGCAAAAATTCTTCAAAAATATCGCGAAATATTTGTGCAGTACGGCTGAAATTACTGTAAAAAGGGGACAAGCGTGGAACGAGGGGAGATGAATCTTCGATGGCAGATACGATTGACTGTCTTGTGGGAAAAATTATTCCGCGGTCTCTCCAGAGGCAAAAAACCTGAGTAATTCCGTGGGACCTTGGGAGATCGTGTGTAAGCACCTCGTACCACGTGCATGCGCCTTGAGACGCGTACACTGGGAAAGTATACCTGCAGATATGCAAAATATACAGCTAGAATGAGAAAAAGAGAAATATAATCGGCTACCGAGTTTGCATCGAGCGCGCGCGCGGTGTGTATCGTTATATATGGAAAAAAAATGAGAATTCCGCGAGTTGCTCGATCGGGGCGCTTCGAAAAAGTGTTTCCACTCATTGTTGCACGAGCGAGAGCTGAAGCGTGTGGATCGACTCGCGGAGGGAAGCCGAGTCCACGCGGCATCAGTCTTCGCCGAGGTTAGACGATTGGCGAGCCCGACGCGTGCTCGGCGCTCGCTGACGCTAAAACAATCAATTAATCTTGCCGGAGTTGAGAAAATAATGAAACGTCAACCGGCCGGAGCAGAGGTTTCGCTGCTGCGCGCGTCGGGAACGATAAGAGCGGAATGCGTTTGAAATAAATCGCGTCGAGCTCCGCGAAACGCACACACTTCGATCGATTCCAATAGAGAGCCGGCGCAAAGTCTTTGTGATTAATTCGGCACACTCGATTTTTAAAGTAAATTTATATATCCATTGTTCTTACATATTTGGTACAATGTTACAAGAATCCTGACGCACGTGAAACAAACCGAGAAGCAATCAAGATCTAAAATCAAAGCAATCGCTAAATATTTCCCGTCGATTCGCCTCGCGAAATATTCGAAAACGACCCCGCGATACAATTTCATTTTTCCAAGCTCAATTCCGCCGAGCCTCGTCGTAATAACGGGCTCGCAAGAATTTGTGACTGAGAGCATTTTAGCACCGCCAACTCTGGACTCTGCCGAATCGCGAAGAGCGCGAGACCCGTGAACGAAGCGAAAAAAAAGGACGAGAGAGAGAGTGAGAGAGCCGCGAACGAAAAAGAAGAGTGGAACAAGAGAAACAATGACGCTGCGCCAGAGTTGGTTATAAGCTCTCCGGGAGGAGCAGAGCGTGTGCTAAGGGCAATGCAAATAAGAGAAGAAGGCGAAGACGAAGAAGAAGAAGAAGAAGAAGAAGCGAGCTGGAGAGGCGAGCCGGCGAGGGATGGGAAGGGGAGGCCGAGAGGCAAAGAGGTGCTGATGTTTTCGAACCGGCTAGTAAGCCTGAGGGACGAGGGGCCAGAGGGAGCCACCGGAGGGGCCGTCGAGGGCGAGGCGGGAAGGGAAGGCGGCGAAGAACGAGCGTGTTTCACCGATGGTTAGCGTCAAATATTTGGTGCGTGCGCGAAAGAGCGAGGCATGGCAACGCCGCCGCGCGTCTCGCATATATACGCGTCGCGTTGCGGTGGTAAGCCTGGGCTTTGCTGCCGTTCCCGATGCTGATGCTCGCCTCTCTCTCTCTCTCTCTCGCCCCTCGTTTCGCAGCGTACCGCGCTCCGAGAGCCACAGATGAGCTCCGCAGGCCCACCGGAGAGCCAAACAGAAAGAGACAAATGTATGGTTATCTCGTTGTCTCTCTCTCTCTCTCTTCCCCTCCCTCCCTCTCTCTCTCTCTCTATCTACACACATCCTACTTCTCTCTTTCGCTCGTCCATCGTCGCCGCTGCTCTTCTCTCGCTTGCGGTGTGTCTCGCTACCACCAGCGCTCTGCGATACCGTCACGCAAACTAATTGAACAGTTGCTTTTCTGAACCATCCCTTCCGCGATAGGATAACCAAGTGCTTCGCTCCAAAGTCAATACATGAACTGTCAACCGGTAAAAAAAAGAACGAAAAGAAAGAACACAAGAGACAACGAGGAAACAAAGGGAATTCGGTCTCGCTGAAACTTATCAAAATTTGCGAATTCGCGTAACAATTATTCACTGAAATCTTGATTAAACGCAATAAGATGAGGAAATAATTGACTCGTCAATGTCGATTGGTCGAATTACACGCATTCTTGCGTATATATAATAAAATGTACACGTTAATCGGCGTGTGTATGTGTGTGGGAATTCGCGTCTCGCGACAGGAAATTGTCTCGTTTTCCTGGTCTACCTGAAAATCTCACGTCTCTCGAGGCGAGCTCGCCTCCTTTTTTTTCGTCTCGCGCGCCAGAATCGGCGAATATGCGCGCACTTGTGGGAAAGTGACGACTAGTTTAGCCTGTTAGAACGGTTTACGGGGTGTGGTTCTTGCCTGGCAACGAAAGATCGACGGGGGACACGCGCGTAGAGGCTTCTCGCAAACGCGATCGTGACACAGTACCCGCGTGTCGTCGCGAAAGCGAGCAAACTCCGCGGTCGGCCCGTTTCCATCGGCCCTCAGATTTTTCGGCGACGATAATTATTTAACCGTTACCTTACCGACATCTTGCCGTTGACTCTCTCCTTTTATTCTCTAAAACTATACATACATATCACTGAGAACAGATTTAGTTGAAAAATATTTGGTTGAAAATACTTCGTCGAAACAACACTTGTTTATTTGAAATAATGAAACTTCAGTTAAATCAACCAAGAATTTAGTTCAATTTGCAAAATAATATCGTTGAACGTATCGAAACAAATATTTTGTTGAATGACCCGAATTTGTTTATGAAAAACTAAAATGTGCTTCATACGTCCGAGGAGGTCGCCAATGGGACCCAATATACCTTGTACTAGGGGTGCCCTATGGTTTATTTTCTAACCCTCTTGCCGAGAAACCTACGAAGTACCGAACGCCGTCTGCGAAGAAGGCGTTTTTAAAAATAACTCGGTCAATTTTGATCGTAAAAGGATCGCTTTTTTTTTAAATTGTAGAGCTGTTCGAGCTCTACAATTCCGTCCCTCCACACTTTTTGATAGCTACACTTTGAAATATAAATAAAAATTGATTTGAGAGATGGGCTAACGGTGACAGTCATCAAAGTGACCAAAAGTCACCGAAGTGTTCGACTTATATTTCGGACTGTCATCAAAGTGTTCGCATAATAATTTTATAACTACATATGTATAAAAAGAGACTAAGATAGGGAACAAAACATACGCGCATTCATCCTCCTCCCCCCGGCCGCTTTTCCCTCAAACCTCTCTCGCTAACGAGTCGAACAGGCGTAAAAATTTTGCAATTGAAACACACACTCGAGTGTGAATTATGACATGTATCGCGTCAAATAAAAACGGAGCTGCGAACGATACCACATGCGTGGTGTATTAGCGACGTTTGTACAATCGTCCCACACTCGGTGTGTATTTAAAACGGCGAGGAAAAAACGAGAGGTGGAGGAAAAAAAAGGCGGCCGGGCGGGGAGAGGAAAAAAGAGAGGAAGAAAGCGCGCGTTTCTCCCTCGCTCTCGGCCGATCGCAATTTCGCTCGCGTCTCGCACCGCGCGACCGGCCATCGGATTCGTCCGTGTACGCGCGTATTCTTGAGTATCTTATGACATCGAGACCGACTGATCGTTAATCCTCGCGGCTCGGGGCATAAACTACTTCACGGTCTATAGCCGACTACTATATTCGCGGATAGTATACGAGTGTACGTTGATCTTTAACTCTTATATATCTTATTGTGCCCACAACGACGCCCGGCCCGATCACGCACAAACGCACACACAATGCGGCGCCCCGCGAATGACGATAAATATGAGCACGGTGATACATTCCGGACTCTCGCATACGCGCAATATTATTTCGAGTCGCGCACACGTGAATATAAGTTTCGATAATGGGATACGCGCACGGTGTGTCCACGAGGGACGAGATCGATGGCGCAATTTTCGAAACATCCGAGAGAGAGAGAAAAGCCCCCCCTATGATTTCTTACATTTTATTTCCAAGATGCCTTTTTCTCGACTGCGCCCCCGAGTAAAAATAAAACCTGGACACAATGGCCCGAAGAACAATTTCAGTTTTTTCTATACTCCTTTTTTTTCCCTCGATGGCGAAGAAAAAATATTGCGCTCGACGGAGAAAGGTTAACCTCGATAATTTTCTCGCAACGACGTTTCTTGTTGATTTTTTTTTAAATATTTTTTTACAGAAATACGCGTAAGGATTTTTAAATAGACTTTGTCAATGGGATCGCGCAGAAGAGCGGAAGGAAATTTACAAGAGAGATCGGAATTATTGAAGAAGAAGAAAAATCGGGGCAATGATGAGTCGTCGGATGAACGCTGAAGCGGGAAATTTGCTCGCTCTTCCACTCTTGTATCTACTTCTCGCGAATTTCTCTGTTTTTTTCGTTCAATCTTATTAAACATTGACTGAAACACTCGGCGATCGATTTCGCGTGAGAGCTCGCTGGATGGCACTCCATTTCTATTTGAAAAGTATATCGGGAATCATCGTGATATGTAATGAAACGCGCTCTCCGCTATCATTCGCTCTCCCGTACTCGAAGAAACGACTTCTCCTCGACGTTGAAAAAATCTTGATTCAAATAATCAAAATATTTGAGAAAAATATCGGTAATAGCCTCTCGTTAAAAAAAAATTGAATTTATCACGCGGAAAACAAAATGATTTGAAAAATAAAAATGAAAATGAAAAATACACAGAGAAAAGGAATGATAAATGTTACTATACAAAAGTGACAATTACACTAATTATTATGGAACTAATTATATTTTGTTTAGATTCTATCCTAAATATACTTTATTTTACGATAAACACATATTTAGTTATAAAATAATCAGCATAGTTATCACATTATGTTAAAATCCACTATCGTGATTTCTCTCAGTGTAGTAAAATATTGATTTGATTATTTTTTTCAGTGTAGTGAAACATTGATTTGATTATTATTATTCAAAACTTTAATATATTTTTTATTTATAATCTGTCTTAAATATAATTCCTTTCGCTGTATATAAAAGTAAATTTATTTTTATAAAATAAAATTAGTATTGCTGTCACATTATGGTAAAATGTACGACCATAATTATTTATCTGAGATTAATAATTTGCTTATTGCTGCAACAACAATAAGAGAAAAGATATATGTCGCTTTGGAACGATAAATTAGCGATTAATACGCGAAAGTGGACGCGGGGTTAAAGAGTCAAACGCGCGTGCTCTCGATAATCGCCCGAAACGGCAGGACAAGTCGTGAGGCCGGGGGAGAAGGCGGATCGCTCGCCGGCGAACAAATTGCAAGGTGGCCCCTTGGCAAGCTCCATTAAAGGAGCGAAAGCGGCAAAAATTCGTTTCCTGAAAGTGTCTCTATGAGCGCACGTGAAAACGAATATACATGTATAGAAAATTTCACTCTTCGCGTTCTATTATCCAGCATTTTTCATTTTATATATCCGGACAGCTGAGCGGTATGGACGGAGAATGGTCGAAAAGAGAGAGAGAGAGAGAGAGAGAGAGAGAAAGAGACGGAGATAAAAGTACTTGGCACGATGGAGAAAAGAGAGAGAGAGAGAGGTTGGAGAGCTCTCGCGCGAGGGGAATTACGACGAGAGCGGTGACCGATAAAGTTGCTCGTTACCAGCTACGATCGTAAAGCTTGGAGAAACGGCGAGAGCGTGCTAAGAAACGTACGTGAAAAGGAAGAAAAGAAACTTGGAGCTTACGGCGAGCGGGCGCGTGTACGTGTGTGCGCGCGCGTTGTTGGCATCGGCCGTGTACGCGAAGGCTGCTCGCATCGAAACTCGCCGTGGCTGCCTACCTATCGCTAACACGAATCGTGTGTACCACCCATATCCGCGAAAGGATACTGCCAGATATTCGCTGCCAGAAACGGAGAGAAGAATGCTAAGGAGGATTCGAGAGACGGAGAAAAAACAAAACAAAACAAAACGCGATGAACGAACGAACGAACGAACGAGAGAAATATAAAAGAGACGAGAGGGATCGAAGCGATGATGAGATATGTGCACAGGAAAATCTAAATTTCACGCTCTTTTTTATCGTCGCTACGTCACACACTCTCTCGTAACACGTTATTGCTCGTAATAGGAAATATATTAAAATTCCATCGCCGCGAGTCACGCGAGCTCTCTCTCGCATTCGTTCCCACACGTGTCTGTCGCGAATTGTCTCGAGATCCGTAATTTCGTTAAAAATCATTTTTTTTAGATCCACGACGACGTTCTTCTCGTTTGTAAAACTACGTTCAAGGGCGTGAGGAAAAAAAATACGAGTATTTTTGGACGAAATGTTTGAGGGAAATAAAGCAAAATAACGTTTTCGAGTGAAAATCGATATCTGGGAAAATGGAAGTTCACGTTTTGGAGAGATAAGAAATACGAGATAAATTTTCGAGCGAGAAAAAAAGGCAGGAAGAGTTTTCGAGAGAGAAACATCGAGATGGGATTTTCGTCGATGGAAGCGAGGCTTCGGGAGAGAAATACGAGCGGACGAAGAAGGGAGAAGAAGAGAGAGAGAGAGAGAGAGAAGCGCTGGCTCGTTCGCCCAATTTTGCAGGGTGTGCCGAAACGAGGTGGCGCGACGAGCAGCCCGAGCCCCTCAATTATCATACCCTGCCTCTCCTCTCCCCGCCGATCGTCCCTCTCGACTTTTTCCTCCGGCGCAACCCCTTCGTTCGCCCGGCGAAGTCACGGGTGTGATCACCCCGTGCTCGTAAGATGAGAACAAAATTGCTCTCGACCGACAGCCAGGGATGAGAGTTTCGATTCAGAGTTCGGGAATAACGTGTCCTTCCTCCTCCATCCTTTTTTTCTTGAAAAATATCTCACTGCGCCTCTTTTTTTCCTACCAGAGAGTAAAAACACACTCGAGATTAACGCTTCGAGATAAATTCTTATCGGGCGAAAAGCACGCATTACGCGTGTCCCACAAAACGAAGAGGGCGAGAGAGAAAGAGCGTGAAGTTGGAGAAAAAAGAATAAAGTAAAAAAAGTGAAGAGAGAAAAAAACGAGGGTTCGCACCTTCGTTGGATGCGTGGAGAAGCGGAAACAGTAGCGACGAACATAGCGCGCACGCATTCACGAGGATTGACACGCGCGAGTTTAATATACGGGCGAACACTCGGCCTTGTGCGGGAGAAAACGACGGGGAAAACGCGGAGGAGAAAAATAAGAAAGAGAGAGAAGAGAACCGGACTCTTGCGGATTTTGTCGTTGGCGAGGTGTGCGGGTGTGTTTTGTTCTGGACAGCGAGAAAGGCGGACGCGATATCGTTCGATTCGCCTGATGCTGTACGTATTATATACAATTTTACTCGGGAGTCCGCGAGTGTGCGAGAGAGGCTTATGGCGATATGCAGAGACGCTTTGAAATAGTTTACACCGCGAGGATGAAGGAGCCGGGGGCGGCCGGCCGCAAAATGGAGAACAACGACGTCGACGACGAGAAAATGCGTTGGCGTTGTGTGTCACGTGCAAAACAGTAGCTTCGCGAGCGAAGAAAGCGAGCGTGGGGGAGAGAAAAAGAGCGAAATACAATATTATATACACATATATGTATTCTGCGCTCCTTCTCTCGCGTTTTCTGCCTTTGCTCCGGCTCGTTCCCGTGTCGCCGTACGGAGCTTGGAATCGTATCAAAGAGTCGACTGTTGCCACTGGCATTCCCCGGTACACGCTCCGATACACGCCCGGCTGAGCGATCCGACAAAGAGCTAACGGTCTCTATATCGCGCATTTGTACTTTTTGACGCTGTCGAAGCCGCCGAATATCATTCGGTAACGCGTTTGCACCTTTCCGCTGGAAACTTTGCGCACGTACGTCCCCATTTCCATAACAAAATCGACCGTTCGACCGTGGAAACTCTATTCACTTTTTATTTTCTCTCCCTCGATATATATACGTCTATCTCAAATTTTGCCAACTTTTTTCCTTCCAGAAAGCTGCTCACACTTTTCGAAAGAAGGAACACACCTTTTTTTTTACTGTACCGCGTGGCAATATTACAATTTTTCAATATCCATGGACTGAGATTTTTATTTTGAGACAATTCGATTTGAAATCTTTGTTAAAAATTCAATGAAATAATAACACAGGCATACAAAAAAAAGGTGGCCTGTACTTTTAACCAGAATCCCATATCTTTATGTATTTTAGTGCGCTGATTCTGAATCTGGGGTTCGTTTCGTCCGTACATCGTCAAAATTTTGAGTAAATTGCGAAAAACTGATAAAAATGGCAAAAAACTGCAGTTTTCACGATAAAAAATTTTTTATCGAACTAGGATAAGCCTAATTTTTATGTATTTTCATCCCCTGAATCCGAATCTCAAGCCTATTTTGTCCGTACACCCTTTAAAATCCAAGTAAATGGCAAAAAACCCCTAAAAATGCTAAAAATGGTTAAAACTACTATTATTATGATAAAAAATAATTTCTGAAAGTAAATCAAGTATGATTTTTATGTATTTTGATCCGCTGAATCCGAATCTTAAGCTTATTTGATCCGTACACCCTTTAAAATATAAGTAAATTGCAAAAAC
>JAPYYW010003122.1:0-22564 GCA_030522545.1 Cremastinae sp. A BG-2022a
TTATTTTTTTTTCTAAAAAACTAGACGTCAGAAATAGCTGATTCAGGTCCCAAAAAATTCTAAAAATGCTCGACTACTAACTTAAATTTTTTTAGAAAATCCGTGAATCCCGTTCTTTTTTAATTCATCATAAACGAAATACGACTCTATTTACACGCGCTTAGATGAGGAAAATGAAAAATTGAAAATTAAATATCACAAATTCTAGACGTCAGAAAATTTTTCTTCATAAGGAAAAATTGTTAGTTTTAATGTCAAGAATATCTATACAAAATTTTAAGAAAATCCTAAAAACGCATTCTGTGATAGTAATACCTTAACTTTTTTGTCATATTATTAGGATTTCTACGATTTTCACTCAATTGCATCAAGATTTACTTTAGTTTCAAGTTTTTATTTATTTTCTGTAAGTCCGATTTCACACAGTCATAAAATATGTTAAAAATTTTGTACTCTTTCAAAAAGTATATGATAAATAGTGCAAAAAAAATTAGTTTTTCAACGATTGTAACAAAAGTTCATGTTATTTTTATGAGACTTATTAGATTCATCATTTTTTATTGAGCTCCTATACTTCGCCATAATCATGATAACATAAAGCTAACATGTTTAGCAGAAACGAATGATATTTAGCTTCTTCACTTGTCAGAACTTGATATGTTTGTCAAAGAAAAAATAATCGTAAAAAATTGAAAACGTTACGTGTTGATAGTCAATTTACAGAAAAATTCGTTCTGATAAAAATAAACGTGTAACAATATTTCAAAATAAAAGTAAGGTGTAAAAAGACTTCAAAATGGAACAAGTTAAAGTACAAAATTTTAACAGATAAGACCTCTTACGCCTGGCAGTTACAACTGACATTATGATCGTTATGTGAAGGGATAGATGCAAAAAAGTAAAAATTTAATTCGTTATTGCAAAAAACTGTACGACAAAATGCTTTTATCTTTTGCAAGTATATTGTGCATTTTACAAAACTGTGAATAAGGATTTTTAATTTTACGGCCAGACAACTAAACTTTGCGTAAACTCATTACTTCTCGTGAATTTCTTCAATCTTATTAAACATGTGCATTTTAAGAAGGTTTTGTGACTTCAGAGTAGTCAATACAACGACTACTTCAGAATTAAAATTATAAATTTCCTTTTTCATACGAGATTCACTTCTATTAATGCGTTTCAGAAGAATAATGCTTTTAATTAATTTATACTTTTCAAAATTAGACACTGTTTTGAAGGAATACGAAAGAGGTTTGACACAGTGAACTATCGATTAGATCGATAATTTAATTAAATTCATGTAATTCTCTAGTGTTTGCATGTGTTAATTGCTCAAATGAATACTCATGCCCTATACGCGAAGCAAAATTACATAATTTGTAATTTTCAAATGCATTTTTCTTACCAGAAAGTTCGGTAACCTATATAAATTTTGTGCTTATTGGAAAAAGCTAAATTTATTTTCTATCGAATCGTTATACTTTCAGGCAATTCAACAGATTTTGACATTCCGTTACAGCCTCCATAAGACATTTTGGAAACCTTTTATATTTTGTAAACGGCACGGTCACATTACATATTCTTATTCAATTAAGGTATTCCTTGCACGAGATAAAAATCTTGGGAAGTGCCTGAATTTTTGTATATTGATGAAAAATAACTTTTTTAAACGTTTTGTAAAAAAAAAGATAGATTATCGGGATTTTAACAGAGAATTTTTGTTTAGAAATTACGATTTTTAGCATAGATGTTTATGGCAGAAACGTTTTGTCTCCACTTCAATTGAAAATTTTACATCTTTTTTATCTTGCGATATTGAATAAAAACTATAGTTTGGATAGATTTTAATGCAAGGAACTTATTTACCGCATAAAAATGTAGGGTCATCGACCATTTGAAAGAATTATTTCGATTTGAAACTCGGATCCTGTGTATAATCTCAAAAATGTAATTTTATAATAATTTGAAGAAAAAAAAACAAAATCATGTTTAATTTTTCATAATTGTGTGTAATATCTATAATTATCAACTCATAATCTTTGTTATGTTATTTAATAATCGTATTAACAATTTTTCAAGAAAGTTTGTTAGGAGCCCTCGTTTAGCCTCTGCAAAATCCGCCCCTACGTGCAAGGAAAACCTTAAACTTTTAAATTAACTTTTCAATTTGTTGTTTCTTCCGAATCACCTTAAGGAGGATGGTGACCTTAGTCGAAATGAATAATGAAGAATAATTTTCAGAATAAAACAAGTGCTCACTATTTTTTTCTGCAAAAAAAGTTTCGTCTCCATATTTAGTTTTTAAGTAATTAGACATTGAACTTAATTTTTTTTATACACGGGGCCTTATGGCAATTTGATATTTAGCTTTCATTTTTCTAATAAAACAGTATGTTGAAAAATATAGAGAGAATTTAATGAAATTTCAATATCGTGTTCTCACAAATCATACAATTTACTAAAAAAAACAAATTGATTCACAACACCTTTTTTAAAAATAAAAACCAAAAAAGTCAACAATTTTTTCTACATTTTCACGGCCAGTTGACCAATATTGGAAGATGCAGCAACGCCGCGCCAGTCACACCCCGTTTACTTATTGTTATACGTATTTTACGCAGTTGGCAATGTTTTGAAAAACCCGTGTATTAAAACAGGTTACCCTCCTCCCCCCGCTCTTCACACCCCGGAGAATCGGTAACAAACCTCCTTAAACCCGAGAGGTGCGAAGCTCGTAATCTGTACGCTTTTGTTAATAATTTTCATATTAGGGTTATTTTTAGTTAGTTCAGTTAATTTTGTTATATTTGTCTTGAATGTAATATTTTAAATCTTTGCCGAAGGAGCGTTGTTTCATGGCACAATAAATTAAATTAATTCATTGTCTCTCTTTTCTTTTGCCATCTTTTCTTATATGTTTTAGCTCTTGGTAAATGAAGATATTTCGCCGAAGTAACTGCTCTCATTGTGTCTCCAACGTCAATGACATCACGATGTTAAGTCACTCCGGACAGACACGGTGGGAGGGGAAAAAGAGCGCGAAAAAATGACAAAGATATACTGAGTTATTTCGTCGGTTCTCCTTTTCTGCTGTAGTTGTATAGAATCTTGTTCAACGATGTTGTTGACGACGAGACAGAGCGTTCTTCCTCCTCCGCGTTTTTCATACATTTTTCGCTTCTACCCCAGTCCGAGAGACGCGAGAATTTGTACCTTTTCGCTTCGCTACGCCCTCAGCTATTCCTTTTCATTCCCGGCATGGAGCTTGTTGCGTTTCAGCTTCCATCTGCCGACTATGAAGGGCACAGAAAGGAAAAAGTAAAAAAAAAAAAGTTCGTCTTACCATCGTTCAATACTTATTTATTGCCGGGAAACGAGATGCCGTAAAAGGAACTATCTGCGCGTGCAAAGTACAATAATTTTCCTGCATTTTTTGAACTCTTATAGACGCCATCGTTGTTCGCTTTATTTTTTTTTTCCAATACTCTCGTTCTACCGCTTCTTTCGCTCTTTCATTTCTCGAGAATGCTTATTTTCTTCGTGCTTCATCGTTAAACTTTTTTCTCCCCTGCCGTCTTTACTCTGGAATATTTTCCCCAATAACCATTTGTGCTCTTAGCCAGTTTTATTTCGCTTTGCCGTTTGAATTTGCGCTTCATTTTAAAATCTCCGTCACGGCGTAGTGGACAGCTCAAATAAGAGATTTTCAGTAATCTCTGCGCTAAAAACCGTATACATATATACCCGATACAAAGCCGTACGCGAGTCCATTCGAGTTTTGCAAAAAGATAGACTGCCCTTTGTCTCTTCTATACATATCCAATAAATTACCGGACTTTAGCCACTCGCTATTGACAATTCGAGTGGACACTAGCGAGTGTCAACTTTTTTCGATTCATCGAGTTTGTTTTCTCGTCTCTACAATTCGCTACGCTATATTATACGTGTGCGAGCATGATTTTTTCGCCCTCGGATTTTCCCGGTCGACGATTGCGATTTTTCATTACTCCTTTTGTCTCTGCTACAATTCAATGTGTGTGTGTGTGTGCGCGAGAAAGAGAGAGATTTAGCCCCGACGAGAATCGAATCCTGTATACAAACTCATGATACAATGCGACATAAATGCATATGAAATATAGTAGACGAACAAAACTATACTCTCAGGGTGGCTCCTTCGCTATGTGTCGGCTTGCGTTGCACGGATTTTCCAAACAGCTAGTGTCTCGCACCTTGCCCCCCCACGACTTGCTCGTCCCGCTCTTTCACACGTGATAACCCCCCTGCGCTTTTCCTACATATACCAGCACCTATGTCACACACGGAAGGTAACGCTGTGCCCACGAGCTTCAGGCGTAACACATTACTGCATGGTGTCTTGCACTGCACTCTATCGGGAATCAGCCAGCCAGCATTAAGTGGATCGATACGTTTTAATTGTTTTCGTAGGAGCTTTCAACGAGCATGCGGTTTCAACTCTACATCATGACAATACAGTGCCAGATGCTCCACCCGTAATGCCTGTGTAATTATTGTCTGACCAAACGCCCGACAAGTTTTTTTCCGCTCGTAAACACATTCTCAAATTCCTCCGGTTTTATACAAATTTATACCCTATTTTTCGCTAAATTAAACTCCTTTTTCAGAGTATATATTATTGCAAGGGACTAAAATTAAACGATCACTGATGTTGAAAAATAAACATTGCTCCATTATATTTGGATGTTAGTCCATTATGATGTGGATGTTTGATATTTTTTTAAAAATATGTATGAGCGATAACGCGGCCGCTTTTTCCTCGTCGACATGTTTAAATTAATATATGCTCTAATATATGCTCATAATATGCTCTATTCCGATAGATTTATTACAGGCTTTTTGTCTTTTTTTAAAATAGGATATTTGATTGAATAAGTTTTTAAAATTTTTTAAAAATCAAAAAATTTGGCGAATTTTTTTTGAGAACACCGAGTCTCGTAGACCCATAAAAATTTCAATTTACGATGTCTTACCTTTCTCTTGATGAAATCAGCTTTATTAAGGGTGATTCATACAGAGACGATGCGAATCTCCCTAATTTTCTGCTCAATATGTTTCGTGGGCCTCGCACTTCACTTCACCACCACTCAAAACTCTATATTTTTTGTATTTTCTTGAATCAAGTTTTAAAAAACAGACCATCGAAGATATATGGGTAAATGAAAATATACAGGACTAATAATTTATGATGAAAAATCCAATTATTCGAAGTAAAACCGTTATTAAAGTTATTCATTCGAATTTAAAAGACTGCACACGTTTAATGTAACGAAAATAATACTACGTAGAATAAAACAGCGGGATTGAGATTATTTGCATCAATTGGACAGCACTTTCATCCACACCGACATTTTTTTAAAATATTTCGAAATGATATTATAAAATAAAACCCCTAAACACTATTCACTTTTCATACGATTGAAAATTGTTGGAACTGACACTTTATTGAACTTGTCGAATTATTTTTACGAAATATTATTCGGTAATGAACTACCTTGCAAAACCCGACACGTCTTACCCCGACACTTTATACCGGTCTACTGATTCCAAATTCAGTCGAAAATCCGAAAATCATGACCGTGTTTGGTTGTTCCCTCGAACTCGACAAATTAAAATGGATAAACAATGATGGGCAGAACTCGATACTTTTCTGAGAAATAAAAATTTTTCAATAGATAATCTTTATTGCCTCATTGACGAAATGAGCAACACCCATTGAAAAATTTTCATTTCTCAGAAAAGTATCGAGCTCTGCCCATCCTTGTGGATAAATAATAGTTGAGGTATTCTCGGAAATTTGAAATTTTTTTCCTCATTACGCTCAACGAATTTTCTCTCTCTTTTTTTTTAAATGTTTATTACGATCCCCGAACTATTCAGGTATATTTTTCCAGGTACGTGTATTTGATATAAATAGTAGAAAATTTCGTTGGAAGTTTTTCTCACATTAATACACGTACAAGTTATAATAAAAGTAAACAGAGAAAATTTAGCGTGTTCGAGGACCTCCAGCTTGATTTTTCAAGAATCAAAAATAGGAAAATCTCAAAATTTCAAAGTACGTGCTCTTATGGCAGAGCTCTGAAAATCATGATATTTAACAATGAATATCTCGATATCTACATTGTAAAACCTTTTTAAATTTGATTCACGTATGTAGATCATGTCAAAGAAATTTTGCACAAATTTCCAACGAAATCTCATTACAATGATTTTGTGCTAGAACTACCTTAATCGGTTTAAAAATGTACGTGGAAGCAAACGACAAAGTGGGACCGCTCAAGAGTAAAATTGGATTTTTTCGATTTTTTTTCGAGTTTAACTGAAAATAGTGCCAAAGCCCTTTACTCAACCGAAAACCTTAAAGATTTTCTTGACTAAATACAAATTTAGAGAATCAATTTATATTGCTAAGAAGCCGAGGCTGAAGGACTCAGGTCTTTCGAGCGCACATATATCTACAATAAAAACCGAATATTTAATGCATACACGTAAAAAATGTATATCAAACTGAAAGTAACATACATTCAAAAATTACTATTTGTTCGAAACAATGAAAGGACTAATCGTAAAGGTCAAGGAAATTCACATTGAGAGAAAAATATGATAGATTTCACTATAAAGTGACAACTATACACTGACTATCATGAATTTAAATACTTATTAGATTCTGTTTATTGTAATCGGTTCCCAAAAATATAGTATTAGATTTGAATACATTTTTAATCCCAGCTTAAAAAGTATTTATTTGATGTTATTATAAAAATATAATTAATTCTAAAAGAAACAATATATTTGTCACTTTATAGTAAAATTTAGTACTATATTTTCTCTCAGTGCATAAAATTAATCATTTAAATAATAATGATTAATAATAATAAATAATATTGATAATAATGATATTGAAATAATTTTTACAATTTTATAGAATTAAGATAATGTTTAAATATTTTATGATAGCCAGATCATAAAGGAGGTCTAGACGGGAGTGATTACCACGAAATTATAACGAAATTTGTGATGGAACAAAATATCGAGGGCAATATCGTTACGTCGAACCGATAATTACGTGGCTCGTCGGAACAGCGACGACCACGTGAAGGAAATCCTACGAGAGGATACTGGAGTATATCGAATAGTCCATGAATAAAGAAGGAGAAAGGTTGACGCTCATATATTTTCACTTTCAAACACGCGGTGCGGTTAATTATTCGACTTATGAAAGTTTAGAATCGACACGACTCTCGAAGCGTAAATATAGAAACGAGACTTTGAATCGCGACTCGCGAGCCATGACGAAAACTCGCCGAACGTGAAATTCACATCAGCTTGTCCAAAAAAGTGACAGTTCTTTTTTTTCAGAAAAATTGTGAGTTAAACAAAAGAGAAGAATAATTGGTTATCAGAGTAAATCTGTAAAAAAAACAATCTCACGAATTTTTCAAACGCTTTTGTTTCAAAGATAGGCAGTACGTTAACTGTACTCTTCACTTCTCTACTCTTGACATTATTCTTTCGTATTTCATCTTGAATGTGGCTGCTATAAAAAAAATTGACTATTTTGGATTAAATTTACTCAAAAAAAAAACTCTCCTGCAGTTTTAAAAAGCCAAATTTAGCTGAGAATATGGTCTTGAGTAGAAAAGTGAAGAGTAAAGTTAACGTACTGTCCAAAGATATACATGATATGGTTTTTAAAGCTAGTACATTCATGACAATAAAATTAGAAATGTTTATTTTAATTTTTCTCCATACCATGTGATTTTGCAGCTTCATTTAATTAGAAAAAGTTGTTTTTAATTGATTCAAGAACAACATACTTAAAATTTAAGATCATCCAAGGTGATCCGTACTTGATACCTATATTTGAGAAAATTAAGAAAAAAATTTTTAAGGATTTTTTTAAAAACTAGTTGAAGCTTCTTTGAAGTACTATAAAAATTGTACCCAATTTCAAGGAGTTCTACTTCTTAGAAGTCAAGATATTTACAGTTACCAATCGCGATATTTAACACGTGCTCTTATGGGAGAGAATAAAAAATGGTGATTTTCAATCACGTATATCTTGAATTCTATTCAGAGAAACTTCTTAAAATTTATTACACATATATGCGCATGACATCAAAAAAAGATAGTTTATGCAAAAGTTTAACAAATTTATTTAAAAAATCGTTTCATGGCTGTACTGCCCTTTAGTAGTTCGCGTGAAAAATAAGTTTCGATTTTCTTGGATATGATATGTGGTCCAATTTTTTACAGATTTGACCGTGTAGAAGTCAAGATATTTATTGTTAAAAAACATGATTTTTCGTACTCTTCCATAAGGGCACGTGTTAAATATTACGATGTTTAACCTTAAATATTTTGACTTCTAGATAGTAAAACTTTTTGACATTTTTCACAGATTTTTATAAAACATCGAAATAAACTGTATTTAGTTTTTTTTTAATCTGGCATAAAATTGTTTTGAAATTTTTAAATCATCTAGGAAGTAAGCATCCCAATAGTTGAACAGCTAAAGGTTTTCACACTTTATCTTCGTTTAAAAAATATTCAAACAAAAAAATCGGCTTTAAATTCTCATCTAAACTATTGTCTGATATTTTAGTGATCCAAAATTCATTTTATATATTAATTTTAGGTAATATTTTTAGTAAATAAATACATTTACATTTTTAGTAAAACATTTGAATATGTAGAATGTCTCAATAGTTGGACAGAAAATCGAGTTTGTTCCAATAAATTAACGTTATGAAAAATAAACTTCATTGTACATAAAAAATAATCCATATGATTTTATAGAGACAAAAAAATACGAATATTGAAAAAAATATAGCAAAAATTGTCCAACTATTAGGACATCTATTGGGGCGTTTACCTCACCTGGTCTTATAGGTGACGTTGAATTGTGAGAATATTGTTCTTTTGTCAATTTGCAACAACTTACTTTATTGGACTTTGTCTCGGAAATCACTATGAACGTCAAAAAAACCGAGATTAAAATTTTTTTGATTTGACTATACCAAGAGTCAAATCTTAATCTTAGTTACAATTAGTCAAATTCTTCACCTACCATGCTTGGAACATAATTGATTTCAGTCAGAGGACAAGGGCATGCGTCCCGAATCGTCTGACCTTGTCAGATAATATTAACAATTTCGTTATGCACAGTAATTCCCATTCTCGTGGCTTTTGTTGTTTACTCTAGGAGCTCGGTCTCGTCGCGTACCTTGCCCTCCTTTCTCCTATTCTTTCACGTACCCTATTGTTTTTCTCATCGGTGGACGTACGTTCGTCGAATTCCAACGTTTTCGTCGTACTTTACCCGACGGGAAACGCAGCTTCTTTGCTCTTTTTTCTCACCTTCTTTGTGCCAACGTGTGACTATCGCTGTAGCTACTGAATTTGTGTAATACCGTGTATGCTGTGGACACGTGACTCGATTTCGTGAGCTCTTAGTTTTTCTTCAACGTGACGTACCCTCGCGAGTCGGGCTTCCTATATACATTTGACAGTTTAAATTCGAGATTTTCACGAGATTCGCACACGACCATTGATTTACGTATCCGATCGTTCTTCCAACCGTCAGAAGCTTTACGACTCGATTTGACTCGATAATGTATTTATTATTCAAAAACGCACAGCAATCTCTGATTTTTGCTTCCGTTTTAAGAGCGAATCGACCGTTTCGTTTTTTTTATTCTCTCTTTTTTTTTTCCTTTAACTTTCCGCGTAGACTGGAAACACATATATCACGTTAGCAAAATGCACTGGAGCGATGATTCCTTGATTCGATATCATAGAACATATTTATTTATCGCTGAGACGTGTGTCTCATTAAAGTTTTATTACGCTTACACATTTCGCGAAAACAAGCGTACGCGTTCCATCGTTATTTCGAACACTCTTTTATCCTCCGTTTCAAACGCATTCAGACCGTAACACGTGCGAGCTTTCTCAAGGTAAATACAAAACTTTGCTTCCTAGTTTTGTATTATGTAGATGAAAATTAATTAAGGAATGCGTTAATTGAAAACACGCTTCCTCAATATGCGATTTTTATTTACGAACGTAATTTATTTTCCTACCGAACCGAAAAAATGCAGAACGCCATATGATTACCAAAATGTTCTTGAAAAAAAAGTAGCTCTGTTGATATTAAAAACTAACTTGATGTTTGTTAAAGCACGGAGAAATTTTGATAAAAGAATTGACTGTTAAGTGATACCCATATTATTTTAGAATTAAATTGATTTTTTTAGTAGTCAATTGATCATCTTCAACAAAAAGTTTCTCGTTATCTTTTACTTGATAATCTATTGATTCTTCAATATTTTTCATGTATTTTTTACAGCTCATAATTTTCTTTATAATAAATGTCTGATAGCACTCTTATCAGCACGACCTACTTAAGGACGTCTAGGCCAGACGATTCCAGCAAAATGTAAATTTTTGACGTTGAATTCGTGAAACTTAGACTCTGCCTTCTGTCCAAAAAATAGCAAATTTTTTGTCTCAGTTTCATTGTAAATTAGCACCTGAAGCATATTTTATTAACAATTGAAACATTTTTTTATTGTTCAAATAATTAAATGTGATAAGATAAAGTGAAACGTTCTGAAATTAATATGTGTATAAAAAATATACAAAGTGTGCGCTAATATGAATAATGAATATAAGTTTACAAAAATTTCACACTTTCAAATTTATATTCGTGGCAAAAATGTACAAATTTCATTCAAGAAACGATACTAAATCGCGGCTATTTTGAAGTTTGATAATTCTTGAAATATTCAGTTGACCGACTTCAAATTTTTCATGAATTCAAAATATATTACCTAATTCTCATATTTTTCAAAAAAATTGACTACATACAGGAATGTGACATAATTTCTAATAAGCAATTATAATATAATGCAAAAGTATATGAAATTCAATGATAATGAGGACATGGTAATCCTTTAAGGTGGCTCACCAATAAATTTAAAAAATGGGAGATATAAACAAAATTGTGAGAAGGTATTATTTGTGATACAGGAAAGAAAACTTGAAAATTTTAGGGACAGTTGCGAGACAAATCATTGAAAACGAGCTAATAAAAATTTGTATTTTAACAATGTTTTCAAGGAAGTTCATTTTCATCGAATATGGCATGATACGTTTTTGACAAAAACGAAAATTTTTTTTCAAAATTGAAGTACTGCAAGATAAAATTTTAAGCTTTCCAACGATGTATGATAAACAGAGGATATTTTCAAGGAATTATTTTCATAAATTTAATTTAAAAGCGATTCTGCATATGAGTCTGAGAAACAATTTGATTATCGTGCAATCGAGCATTGAGTCGAGACGCGCAAAAATATACCTGTCAAGATTTTAATAATAACACGCAATATTTTGATAACTTTAACTTGTATTAAAGATAATAATGCAAAATTAACATTGTTATTCGATAAAAAAATTTTTTTAAATAAACTGTGAATTTGGAAAAAAAAATTATTTATTGGTTATCCTGGACTGTCATTTTTAAAATATAAAAACGATAATTCTGTCTGTTGTCTATTGATAAAATATCAAATGACATTTTATGTTATTTATAATAAACTATGAATACAGTATTAATGGAAACATCAAAGAAATTCATATTTTTATTTACATATAGTATTTTGAAGGATAATGGTACGTTTTATTAAGTTTTTTGACATGATTTTGACTAGCATTATCACTAATGAGCCACATCTTAACGTAGTTCTATTGGTTACAGTCAAGTCAAAAATATTTATCTCAATTTATCTCCATACCATGTGGTTTTTGAGCTTAAGTCAATTAAGAAAAGTTATTGCAAATTGTTTCAAGAACAACATATTCAAAATTCAAAGTCACTCGAGGTGACCTTTACTTATGTTACGTATGTACAAAAATATAAGGAAAATGAAAATATTAGGATTAAAAAAAAATTAAAGGAATCCTCTTTGAAGTAGAATAAAGAGCTGTTCTAAAATTCAACAAGTTCCACTACCTAGAAGTCAAGATATCAAGAGTTGAAGATTGCAATGTTTAACACGTGCTCTTATGGGAGACTGCAGAAAATAGTGATTTTTGACAATAAATATCTCGAGTTCTACGTAGTGAAACTTCTTAAAATTTAACATGCAATTGCACATTGTATCAAAGAAGGTTTTTCTGCAAATTCTCAATAAAATCCTATAAGAAAACGATTTATTGATAGAACTACTTTAACAGAATTAAAGTAACCATACTTTTATCTAAGTGTGCACATTGATAATAAATGCAATATAGATGTTAAAATAAATATCTTGGATCAGACGCGCCTTATATGCGATAGAATAATCTCTTTTTTTTTGGATTGTGGATTATTTTTCGAAAGATCCGAGGCTGGAAGGTAAACACGCGAGCGTTGAAATGGTATCGGAAACTATTTAATCGTCAGCTCGATCTTCCACAGTTGCGTGATTCTGGGCGAGGGCAAGCGGATAATATAACGCGTGTTTTTGCATGACCAACCACCGAGAGATCGATTCACCTTCCTGTCTGGATGCAGTTTACGCCTACACCGCAGTCGAACAGTTTCCTAGGGGGATTTTGCGCATCGGTATCCATAACCAGCAGCTCGTGAATCCTCGGCATCGTTTGCATGTCGCTAATTGCCCTAGTTACACTTACCCCTTCCCACCCCACGACCACTAATCATTTATCACTCTTTCATTAAATTACCTTCATTCCTTCATCGCTTTCCTGCATTTTCATTCTTTGCCTGCATGTCTTACTTCCGGTACGAAAATGCAGCCTTTCACCGTCTGCTCGACTCTCTCTCTCTCTCTCTCTCTCTCTCTTTCTCTCTCTCTCTCTCTCTCGTTCGGACTTTCAAATAGATGCAACACTTACGAAACTTTAAACTTGAAAGAATGAAAAATTCACCGAACGTTTCTACCAATAAAGCAACGTCTATACGTTAGAAATACCGGCATCTGATACTCAGTTGGCTCATTCTTACTTTCTGTACCGCGTTACATAAATTCTCGAATGTGCACATTTTTTCGCTTACTTTGCCTCTCTCGAACTTGGATCTTATGTAAAATAGTGAAACCCGGAGCTGGGTATTGTCACACATATCGATCGATACCAACAAGTATACGAGGAGGGAGGAGGGAGGGGGGAGGGAGACGCGCGTCGCGAAGACAGGGCCAAGGCATCCGAGGAATTCAAACTATGCACGGAATTTTAACAGGCGGACTCGCATTTAGTAAATAACTACCGGCAGTTATTGTCTACTGTCTTCGTTCGTGACCGTTTTATTTTTTACCAATTCCACCATGGTACGCAGAAAAAAAATAAAGCCCGTCTATCTATAATCGAATAACTAAACATTTTCAAACCGCATCAGGTAGTCGGATTCAAAATATTTGCAAAAAAAAGAGAACATACCAACATAAATAACTGTTTTATTACAAAAAATATACAATTTGTAATTGTACTAATATAGTTTTGAAACTATATATTAAGTATATTTATAACATTAGAAAAAAAAATTTTTCATTCGAAATTTTGAAGCTCTATAACGAAATAACTTGCATATATGCCCTTACATATTTTTATAAAAAAATTTGACGTTGTACAAAAAAGGTTTCTTGTAATTTTTCGATAAATAGACTCGTTTAAAATTTATTCAAGATTAAAGTTGAAATTGTGTAAAAATTCACTCTTACAAATGTAAATTTGTATAACGCCCATAAAATATTATGAGTTTTTTTTCAACATTTCAACTGGTACAAATGTTATTCAATCATTTTATAACTGACGCAAATGTGTTTTTTTACTAAAAAATGGCTTTATAGCAGTATTATCACATACAATACCATCATTTTTGAAAATAGACGAATAACCAGCTACTTATTTAATGTACTTAATGAATTCAAAATTACTAGTATATTTTTTCGCTGTATCAATTAGTTGAAATATTTATATTATATGAATTTTATACAAATGTACTTGTATATCTTGTAAAATTGAATTTCTACAAAATTTCAACTCTAACCTTTAATAACTTTCGAACTAGTCAATGTATCGAAACATTACAAAAGACCTTTTTTGTAGAGCATCTAATTTTCTACAAAAATATGTAAGGGCATACATGTGTATAACTTCATTATTGAGTTACAAAATTCCAAGTGAAAAAAAATGTCCAATGTTATTTTAATAGGAAATGAAATATTTGAAAATCGCCACCTCTAAAAAATTTTTTAAAGGGCTGAAATTTGACGCAGCATCTTTTTCATCATTCCGAAAATATTAAAAGTGTGTTCGCAACAACAACAAAATTGTAATTTTTTTGGATCACCCTAATATGTATAATATAGGGAAAAAATAGTAGAATGTTGTAGAATAAATTAGCCGACAAAAGTGTCTGTTTCTAACTCTCATATTTTTTTAGCAACAGCTCAGAGGTCCGTGTGTTTATGAAACGATTTCAAAGAGTCACTTTTTGGTGTCATATTTCTTTGATAAAATAGATTTTTTATTTTAAACTGGAAAAAGGGTATTTTGCAATACACGGATATGAGTGCTTTTTTTTCATGAAAGAAGTTGGTTTTGGTAATGAGTGTGAGGGTTATAGAGGCGAGTGCCTGCTTTTGTGCTTCACGCCTGGCCGGCTTTCCGAACACGCTTCGACGCTATCGTTCTCTCTTCTCTTTTGCCCAAGCTCGTTTTTGCTCATTCATTTAAATCGCAAGCCTAATGACCGGGACTTTAGCTCCAACACGACAATTGCTATACGAATTATTACCAGATGAATATTTTTTTCATTCTCTCACTCTCCGCATCTCTGTCTTCCACTCCTCGCTTTTAAAACTTATTTTTCTATTCGTTTTGGCTCTCGTTGATAAATAAAATATGAAATGCTCATTTTTTTTTAAAGATACAATCCATGTGCGTGCGACTGGAAACCTTCGTCGTTTCAACATTTATATTATTTCGTCTTCTGCCAATATTTTGTCGACTGCATCGGGGTGAATTCGCCTACGTGCCTATTTGGTACACCGGCTCATAATATATTTCAACTCCCGAGCAAAAATGAATATTTATTCGCTTATATTTGGGTACTGATAAATACACATGTGCGCGCTGTACTCCGATTTGTACGAATTTAAATTTTATACGAGTTGTTCGGTAGCGGCGCTGCGCGTTTTACCGGCTCGAGCGAGCTCTCCTCCCTCCGGTACGCGCCGCACAAGCGCTCACCCGCGGCAGACCAACGGATTTGTTTTTTTTTTATTCATTGCGCGATGACTTGTTTATCGAGCGAATGAAAGTTGAAGATATCACGAGGAGAGCTGAATTATTCGCGAGAAATGATGAGACGGAAATTTCATAACTCCCAGCAGCAAAAAAAAAAGAAAACAGACCGCGGAAAAGAAATTTACTGGAGTGACTACTCTTGAAACAAATTAAAAAAATTCTGGTCATAAATGTACCGTAGATTTTGAAAAAAAAAAATGGCAATTTTATTGAATTGATTTTTTTTTAATGTAATTTTATGTAATTTCTCCAAATGCTCTTCGGGTCGCATGAATTATTCACATTTCGTAACATCGGTCGTAATCCAGAAATTTTATATTCCATAAAAAAAATTGTTAAGGATGTATGACACAGACAATTCCAGCAAAAAGTATAAAGTGTGGACGTTAGATACGTAAAAACGCAGACTCCGGAGTTCGCTAAGAAGTTGCCAATTTTTTGAGTCCTAGTTGGACTATCAATTAGTAATTTAAGCATACTTTAATAATAATTTTAACACATTTTATCGTTTAAATAATTAAATAAAAAAATTTGTAGTAAAACGTTTTAATAGTACTGTCTATAAAATATATATTTAAAAAATTCACAATCTCATATTTTCAAATTTATATTCAGTGCAAATTTATATGAATTTATGAGTTTAATAACTCTTAAGGTAGTTCTATAGTTTTATCGATTATTTAGGAATTTGTTGAAAATTGGTACAGCCATTCTTTGATACGTTACGCATTTAGGTTTTTATCTATTTAACATTTAACTTTTAGGTTAAGCGTGAAATGTAAAGGCAAAATTATTAATCGACATTTTTTCCAAGATTTTTTATTTAAAATTTGTATTAACGTTCTTTGGTGTAATATTAAAAGGTATGCCAAATTTAAAGATACTTCACTATCTAGAAATCGAAATATATATCGTCAAAAATCACGACTTTTAAAACATAAGGCTTATGAGAGAGAGCGAAAATTCCTCATTTTTATGAATTACTATCTCAATTTCTAGCAAGTGAATGATATTAAAATTTGGACACAAGACAAGTAACATATTAATCTCAACATACACCAAATTTCATCACAAAATCTTGGATAGCCAGAAATCATCGGACCATCCTTAAGGTATTTTTACCACGACAGTCCGTTCGAAAATTTGCTTCCTATGTAAAGTAAAGGTAAAATCATCAGTTGAAATTTTTTTCTATAGATTTTTTAAAAAAAAATAGATAAGCCTTCTTTGATGCTGTATAGCATCTTTGACTGATAAGTCTTCTTTGTTGGTTGATGTCAAATTTTAAAAAGTTTCTCTATCTAGGATATTAGGATATTTCATGTTGAAAATTACACTTTTTAACACAGGCTCTTATGGAAAGTTACAAAAAGATATGATTTTCAACAATAAATATCTCGTCTTCTAGGTTAAAGAAGATATGTACAAAGTTTTAAGAAATTCAATAGAAAACCATTTTTACCATAGAACCACAGTAGAACTACCTTAATTAAACTCTTCTGTGGACGTAGTACACCTTAAAGAAGACCTGTGCAAATTTGAAAGAAAATCTGTCTAAAACACGATTTTGCGGTAGTACTACCTTAAATGATTGAATGGCTGTTGGAGAATAAAAGTATATTGAATGGGAACATGTTGCGTTGGATGTTGCAGTTTTGCTGTCGGAGTGCTGCGGGACGGAGTTATCGAGTATCAATGGAACGGAGGTGGGATCGTCGGAAGAGCAGGACGCAGCGGACGCGGTATTGGAGAGGATGAACTTTGCGGAGTTCAAAGAAAGATACAGACGGCTCATACCGTACATGAGTTACTTCGGGGCGAACAATTATGTAAATAGCCAAGTTTCTGGAGCATCGAAAGCGCGACAGGCATACGATAGGGAAACGCAGACGAGCGGATTGATAAGAAAACCGCAGCGTCTTGTGCCTCTCGGACGTGGCGGCGTCGACGGGGGACACAAATCGAACGGACACCACGCTGGTCTGAATGGCGCCAAAAGTGGGCTGTACAAACAGGAAGTAAAGTTCGTACCGTCGGTCCAATACGACCCAAAAGACGTCGACGCGAACGCGGATTACTTCGCCCCGGTCGTGTTCAACCCGAAATTAAACTACGATAACCCGAGCCCAAAATTAAACTACGATAGGACGGAATTCGCGCCGCCGTCGAGGCAGTACCTCGAGTACGGCCAGCAGCGACCTCTGGCTCATCCCACCGGCATCCTAAATCCCCAACAGGCAAACTATTACCTAAACGACAGACAATCGTACGATTCTTCGTACGATAGAAAGCGCCTGCTCCAGAAGCCGCGAGTCGTCGACCCGGACACTTTTATTCTCGATTACGGCGCGAAAATATCGAACAACGATCCCCACGTTCCTCCTCCCGCGTCAGGTAAATTCGGCTACCCCTTAGACCACTCGAAGCCACATCTGAGCTACGTGACCGTCGCTACGCCGGTCAGATATCAAGCAAAGCCTACGACGATTCTCGCCCAAACCGCCCCGAGGCGGCCCGTCCTCCTGCAATCCCCTCCTCCCCCGTCGAGCCTCAACCCGGCCAGGAAAAATCCGTCGTCGCAGCTAAACGACGTTATCAAGAGTCTCCACCTGACGACCCGTCTGCCCGAGATGCTCAACAAGAACAACATCGACAGCAGTCTGAGGACTCTCGTGGAGATTCTCAATATTTTGAACAACGGTAGAGGGGGGAGCGAGATCGGCATTGGGCCGAATTATTCGGCTCGGGAGAACGTCCCCGCCGAGCGGCTTCGTCCGGGCCAGACGCGGCCCAGGGTCGTGACCGAGAACAACTTTCAGGCGACCCCGAGGCCACGGATCGTCGCCGAGGAATCGCCGATTCGCGATTACCCCGAGGTCGTCTACGAGGCGAACGCGAGATTCAAGACTCCCCCGGGTCCGAATTACGAAGTCGTCGGCAGTCCCAAGTTCGAGAACGCGGTCGAGTATTACGCACCGTACGCTCAGAACGTCAACGGGAAGATTATTCAAGGAGTTAAATCGACGGAGAGCCGACCGATTGATCTTCCGGGGCCGATCGAGGCCGATTTTTACGTCCCCTTGAATCGAAACGCGGGGACCAAGAAAGTTCAGGGGTTCGAGTCAACGGAGGGACCGGCGGAGCTTCCGATTGACGATTATTACGAAGGGAACGAAGCCGATTCGGACACCCTCGAGGATGAGGGCTTGAAAAAAATCGCGATCCCGACGGCCGATATTCCCGTCAGCAAATTCGAGTCGCCGGACCTCGGGAACATGCATCAAGCTCTCGTGCCCCCGACCCTCGTGAATAATGGGGCGACCCGGGGAAAACCCAACGTCGATTATCCGGCACACGCCGCGATCCCGGAAACTAAATTCAACTGCAAAGAGCAACGTTACAAAGGATTTTTTGGGGATCCTTCTACTGGCTGTCAGGTGAATATTCGTCAATCTTTCAATGGAACGCACTGAGAGAAAAGAATTATAAATTTTACTATACAAATTGACAACTATACTAATTATTATGGAATTAATTATATTCTGTTTAGATTCTATCCTAAATTTACTTTATTTTACGATAAACATGTATTTAGTTATAAAATAATCAGCATAGTTGTCACTTTATGATATAATTTACTATCGTGATTTCTCTCAGTGCAAATTTAAGGAACTTGCTATTTATTTATACCAGTTCTCAATCAAATATCATAAATTTCGTACATAAATTACAACTGAAATGCTTGATTGCAACAAAAGTTTATGACAATTGAAAATTGTACTAATAATGAGAAAAAAGTACGATGAAAACAGTTAAATATTATAATAGTTCTAGCACTAAATCATAGTTGTGAGATTTCGTTGAAAATTTGTGAAAAACTTCTCATTACGTGTATCAAATTTTAAAAGGTTTCACCGTGTAGATATCGAGGTATTCATTGTTAAAAATCACTATGTTCTGCACTCTCCCATAAGAGCACATGCTAAATATTACAATTTTTAGCCCTAAATATTTTGACTACTGGACGATGAAGCAAATTTCAAATCAATTTACCGTGTAGTTTGGACGTAATTAATAAATAATTTAGCATTACTTTCATAGCGCATATAAGGCTCAGATGACACGCCAACTATCTACATTTCAATTTATACCGAAAATTAATCGTTTAATGGCCAAAAAAAACTTTTCACTTTAATCATTGATATCGAAGAAAGCTATGCATCAACGATTTCAGTTATATTACCGTAGGGTTTCTTCAAATTTTCATAATTAATGCAATTTTGCAGCTGTTATCCTTGTCACACAACGGATCTTTCTTTCTAGCAGAAGACATTAGTGAAAATAACATGACGGTGCAGTCGAGTGCAACATACTGAAATCCTTATTCATAGATTAAATTTTATATATTGCTTATAATTGTAATACCAAATATTTGCTTAACTTTAGTTTATCAAAAAGTTGGAAAAAAAGTTTTTTCTCTATATAAAGTCAAACATTTTTTATCGAAAAAAATAACCTCTTGCAAGCATTGGTTTAAATTTCATACGCAATAACCCAGGTTATGTACGCTAGTCAAATTCAGTCGTTATTATTTCCGAGTACTAATTATTAATTTATTATCAATAAGCCTAAAACGAGTTTATTATATTTTGTTATTAAACAATTAAATTCATCATAGCTTTTATATAATCTAATTGTACGTAAATAAAAATAAATTATAGACGAAATTTGAATTCGGCCCAACTCGACTGAACTACCCTAATTGATATCATTAATAATTTCCTAGTGTTTATTCTATGTATATTGTATATTCAATATACAATGCACGAACAACCTGTAAATTTGTAATCTTCAAATTAATTTTATTCGTCAGGAAATTTGGTACCTCATGAAAATTTTGTGGTTATTGGAAAATTAATTATATTCCTGATCGATTTTTTATATTTTCTTGTATGGGAGAATACAAACGATTGTTATTTGTAATAATATATTTGTCAACTTGTACGTAGTGACAACTCCTAAAATTTAATACACACACACACATAGAAAAGGTTTATAAAATTAGCATAGAAATAAAATTATTCAGTATTTAAAAAAAATGACAAGTTTTCGTGATTTTCTGAAAAAAAAAATCGAACAGAGCACGTAGCAACTGGCGACGAGAATTTAAAGTAACTTCGCACATCTCGACTATATATTTTCAATGATTAAAATTCAAGCGTAAACTCTCGGGGAAAAAGTAGTACAGGTTTCATCCTGTCGTTTGAAAAAAATGTGTCAATACAGCGACCCCCAGGCTGAGATGGATTCTAGACAGAACTTTTTCAGCAACCGGCCCCACGGTCCAATCGATCGCCCCGTCGTCGCAAGGAAAGTTTTGTCTGAAATCCCCGTTCACCATGACTCTCGCAATATTAACACATTCTCTCAAACGAAAAAAAATTAACCCTTTAAGCTTCTCTTTGCGGAACGTTCAGAGGTAGATTTTAATCATTGAAACTCCGGTCATAATATGCAATAAGTACTGACGTTCAAATAAAATGCAAAAAAAAACGTGACAGATACGTCTACGGACTCATTTTTCGATATTAATTTCAAGATAAATTATATTCGTAAATTACGTACAATTTCAAAAGTTATTATACGATACAGCCCCGCCAATTTTATATTAATTTCTTTTTAAATTTTCAACTAAGCTGGTAAAAGGTGATGTTTCGATACTGAATCGATAATGATCGGAATTCATTAGAATAATAAAATACTATTCGTCAATCTGAAATACATGAAGGCCTTTTTTTTCAAATTTTCATGAACGTATAGTTTTCATCTTCGTATATATTGTCGATTTGACAATGACCCTTTCGATTTTTTTAAATTGTTTAATATATTTAATTGTAGATGCAAAATGATGAAGTATCTATGCCAATTTTTGACCGTTTCATAAAATTCTTAAAATATGCATAGCTTTTACAACAATTAAGATATCGTAGCTTAATGAGGGATTTATTTATTTATTTTTTATTTACTTTTTAGAAAAAAATATTGACAATTGAGAAAAAAATTTGCTTAGAATTTTTTTGTAATTTTTAGCTCAAAAACTAGATTTTCTTTCAATAGGACCTGTCCGATTTTTTTTTTCAAAAAAATTCATAACATTCTATGTAAAAAAAAACTAAAAATATTTACTATCAATAACAAAAATTATTGATTTCACCATGACCAAATGTCATGATCAAAATGAAGTTGAAATCAATGTAGTTTTTTTTTAAACTACCTTAAGGAGGTGAAAGGCAAAAATTATCAATTGAAATTATTTTCATGATAATCTGACGAAAATTAATATTAACCTTCCTTGATGGCATATTAAAATACGTTTAAAATTTAAGGAAGCTTTATCGTGTAGATGTCGAGATAGTCATTGTGTAACATTGTAATCTTTAACATGCGATCTTAAGTAACAAAAAAATGCGATTTTCAAAGATAAATATCTCGATTTCCAGACGGTAAATGTCATTGAAATTCTACCACTAGTTGGGTATCGTATTGCAGTAAAATCAAAAAAATGTATCTTAGTTTATCTCCGTTCCATGTTATTTTTCAAAAAAAATTTTATTAAGAAAAGTTGTTACAAGTTGTATCAAGAACAACATACTAAAAATTCAAGGTCATCCAAGGTGACGTGTACTTGTTACGTACGTATGAAAATTTGAAAAATCAGAATCTTAGGATTTTTTTTTAAACTAAAGGAAGCTTCTTTGAAGTACAATAAAGAGCTGTGGAATATTTCAAGAAGTTTCACTACCCAGAAGTCAAGATATTTTGAATTGAAGATCGCAATATTTAACACGTGCTCTTATGGGAGACTGCACAAAATAGTGATTTTTGACAATACCTATCTCGAGTTCTACGTAGTGAAACCTCTTAAAATTTAATATACAATTGCATATTATATCAAAGAAGGATTCTGCAAATTTTTAATAAAATCCTAAGAAAACGATTTTATGATAGAACTACCTTAAACCCAGTGTACGCATAATTTTAACAAAAAAAAGTTGAAAAATAATTTTAACATGGTAAATACGTGAATCTCCTTAAGGAGGTTGGCTATATAAACCGAAATGATGAAAATTCGTTCAAATTTGGAGAGAATATTCTTCCATATGAAATACGTGAATACAATTTTTTTTAGAATTTTCGTCTACGTATT
>JAPYYW010003123.1:0-16449 GCA_030522545.1 Cremastinae sp. A BG-2022a
ATGTGGACGCAGCATGTAGTCGTGAAGGGTTTCTCTAGCGTTCCTATGGAGAGGTTCTTTTATGAAAAGGAGAGAGGCAAAAAACAGAGCGAGTCGAGATCGCGGAGCGTCCGTCTAGTGGGGCTACCATATATATAGACAAAAATCTTCCCCTTGGGGGCTTTGCCGTTCTTATTGAGAGTTCGTACTGTAGTGCGATTAGTTCCAAAAACATTGGCAATTAAATGTTTTTTTGTTTTTTTTTTCATTCTCCGTGTGTACACTGGGTCTTTGAAGGAACAGTCAAAATTTCAAACTTAAATTTCTCACTTATGAATTATCGGGTGGCCTTTGGCTAGATGGTAGTGGGGGGGACTGAAGGCCGAAGGGAGGCCCAAAGGGTCTGACAGTTCATGTGCAAACGCCAGACAGTGCTGATCATTTCTGTCCCCTAAAAGCGTCTTTTGCACTTTTATTTTGTCTTTTCTCGTAGTTTTTCAGTTTTTTTCACAACTAAAATAAATATTTCATGAAATTTGATGATGTTTTAATTATTTTCTATAAATTCCAATCGTTAAAATACAACTTTTTTTGTATATTTTATTTATAAGTCCTATATTTTTCCATTAAAATATTCCCCCACTTTTAGGAGCTTATACAACTTCTTGAAGTCTACACCAAAGACCCTATATTTTTTCAAAGCTCATAGCCTAAGCTACAAAAGCCCAAAATGCTTGTCTTAATATCTGTTTAATGTAGAGCTACGAATTTTTTAACAAAATTCCGTTTTTTCTACTTTTTAAACTTGTTTTTCCATTTTTATCAATGATAATTTAAAAAATTTGACATTATCAACTTTTGGCCATGTAGTACACACTTCAAAAAATAATTTAGAATTTTTTCAGAATTTTTAAAAGATTTTTAAAACACAAATAAATCGACCGTTCCCTAAAAGACCGCAAGAATGCAGACTTTCTCGATATCACGTAGAAGAGATGTCTTGTAAAGACGCCATTTTGTGTCATTAAAATATAATTCTCGTGGGAGGCAAATGTTGACGGATTTTCTTAATAATTTGGACAAATCATCTTGGATGCGATCTTAAATCATTCCTGAGGGCATTGCCACGTAGAAGTCAAGATATTTTATGTCAAAAATCACAATTTTTTGTGCTGTTCCACGTGTTAAATTTTACGATAATCAACCCTAAATATGTTGACTTCCAAATGGTGAAACTTGAAATTTTGCCCGGATTATTATATAACATCAGAAAAACTTTGTTTAGTTTTTCGAAACAATCCGACACAAAATATTTTCAAAATTTAAAAAATCTTATAGCAAGTATATCTGACCTTGGATGACCTCGAATTTCGACCATCTTGTTCTTTACTCAATTTGCAACAATTTTTCTTAATGAACTTCAATTCGCAAATCACTTTGAACGTCAGAAAAACCGAGAATACCTTGAATAAAAAAAAAATTTTTAACTTGTAAGTTATACTAAAATTACGTGGAAAATTGATAATGTGCCACGTATGATAATTTTACCCGATTACTGCGTCGCTTTTTAAAAAATGCAGTAAAAACAGCTTGTTCTTGGTCGTTTAAAGAGAATATCAAAAATGTTCAAAAGACTAGTGAAAACCGCATGCGCTGCTCGTAAAAGTGTTGATAAGAGAACATAATGAAATCGTCATTAAAAAGTAAAATTATAAATTGGAAAACTTAAGTGACATTATTCTGCGGTAAGATAGAGAAATTTGTTGAGTTTTGATTATTACTTCTTTCCCAAGCTTTTCGCTGATAAATTAAACGTCAATATTATCGAATTTTTCGATCGTCACCGAGTCGTGAAGCGTGGTTCGAAAACTTTGATATCAAATTCCGAGATAAAACGAAGAATATTTATTACAATTTGGAACAAAATACGGAGCAAGATAATCTAAGTAGTACACAGAAACAATTTCCAAATTGTACGAGAATCGAGGAAGTTTTGTAACTGCATATTTATCGAGTCGATAAAAGAGACTATAAACATTGTCGAAATTTTTCGAAAAAATTCCACTGACCGTTGCTACCACCATTTCGAAAATTTTTCCGTCAATTTTGAAGACGAACTCGAACATTGAAACGGAAATAAATCTAATTCCAAAGATAGAAGAATAGTTGAAAAATAATTTCAAAATCCTACAAAAATTTTCAAAGTTTCGTAGGTGCATTTTAATATGTTGTAAAATTAAAACATGTTGTAAAATCTTGCGTGAGTTTTAAAAAGAACTGGAGCATCCGAAACGAAAAAAAAAAAATCCAGTTTTCAAAGACCGGAGAAAATACTATAAATAGTAACGAAAGTACGTTCGAATCCAACTAAAATGGAGGAAGCTTCGTGGCCGAATTTCATAAAAGTTTTCATCGATGAAGGAGAGAGGAGAAATTTCGAGAAATTTCGATTGGTTTGCGCGAGTCGTGGACAGCAGCGTTAAAAAATTACGGAATAAACGAGTTTTCGAGTCGAGCGTAAAAAACGCGTCGTGATAACAGAAACACCGTAATCGGAGAATCGTACGTTAAGAGGTAGTTCTATAGTATTTAAAATTTTGTTGAAAATTCGTACAGTCGATCTTCGCATATGCCTACCAAATTCAAAGAGCTTTCACCACGTACAAATTTTTTTATATTTATTCTTTTAAATCCCCACATTTCAGTGCTCTCCCGCATAAGGGATACATATCGCCATTTTCAATCTTAACCCTCGGACGGCCGCGTGGCCTCTTTTTCGACCCCAGAATATTTTTATTCGCCTTTTATTACCCTCAATATTTCTCGTCCCCCTATTCTTTAAATACATTTTATTGAAAGTATTTTTCTTTTTATAAACAACATTTTTTTAATTTCGAAACTTATTCAAAAACATGTTAAATAACAATTATCTGTAAAAAAAATCGTAAAATGTTGTATATTTTATTTTTTATAACAGTTTAAAAATTGGTCTCCACAGAGACGCCGCGCGCCCGTCCGAGGGTTAAGTATCTTTAATTCTAGATATAGTGAACCTCTTAAAATTTAGCATAGCTCTTTATTGTACTTCAAAGAAGCTTCCTCAAGTTTTTTAAGAAATTCTAAGACTATAATTTTTTTTTTAATTTTCATACGTAGCAAGTACAGGTCACCTTGGGTAACCTTGAATTATTTTGAGTACGTTGCTCTTGAAAGAATTTGCAACAACTTTTCTTAATTGACTTAAGCTGAAAAACCACATGGTATGGAGATAAATTGAAAAAAAAAAAACTTTTTATTTGACTGTGCCTATAGAGCTACCTTAAGAATCGTTCATCGAGCATTCGTCGACAGTCGAGTCTACGGAGATGCCCGTTTCGATCCTTCACATTTTTTCGTCGCACCGTTCGACCGTAACGGTGTTCCGTTTCGGCTTCGAATAGCGTGAACAATGGAGCAGACGAAAAAAAAAAATGATATCAATTTATCGACAAACATACTGTTAAAATCGGAAGAAAAGTAGTTCCGCGAATTCCCCGACATTTCGATCAAACGTTCCAATTCCCAAATCGAAAAAGAAAATTTATTAACATCAGGACGAACGACGATTCCGCCATCTTGTTCGAAAATTCGACACATTGTAGTAGCCGAATATTGTCAAAAAATGTATTCGTACGACCACGAGAGGGCCACGAGAACGTAAAGAGAGAGAAAAAAAAAGAAACAATGCCAAGAAAATGTTTGCATCATTGTACTCACACGTTGCAGGTAGACTCAGTTTCTTATCGCTCTCACTGCGAGACCGTTGGCTCGTTAAATTAGTTTTAATTCACTCCGTAATAATAATACTCGGCTCGGGCCACGACAGGGGAGTTTAAATAATAATAACAACAACAAAAAGTATAATATAAAAAACAACAAGAGTCACACAGATGATAAGGATTTAGAATTTGCTTGGCGAATATATTATTGTTCGTCCGAGTTTTGTTTGTCTAAAGGAGTATACCGAATTGAGAGAGTTTTAGGGACGAGACGCGTCTCGGTGTCGTTGCTGGTTTTGAACTCAGGCTCGCAGCGAGTCCGGCCGAGCTTTTATCAAGTTTTGACTGATCGGCGTGCACGGGTTACCGGGAGGAGAGGGGAGAAAGCAGGGGCTCCTTTATTTTCGTTCGGAGCGTGTGCTTTCGTCGGACGGGTCAGGAGAACTCGGTGAATTTGAGGAATCGTGAGGAGCGATGCGAACGCAACGGAACAACCGACGTATGTCTCTCGTCCACGAACCGAGCGTACTGAAGACGCCGGTAACCACGAGGCACGTTAAATAGTATTTCAAGTTCGCGGACTCTCGACGCTCGTCCGGCAGTAGCGTGGCGCCGCCCCCGGCGACTCTCCGAACTCGTCCGCGGACGTGTGCCGGCCGGTGTGCGCGCGGCTGCGCTCTTCGCGCGCCTACCCCTCCACCGCCGTAACACCGTCTCTTCTCTTTTTCTCCGATTTTTTCTTTTTTTTTTCTTTTTTTTTCTTTTTTCGTCTACATATCCGCTGCCGAAAAATTTCGAACCTAGTCGCCGGGTTACGTGGCAGAGGTCAGCGTACTTTAACTAATTTACGCATCTTCTTCCACTACACTTTACGTTTCATTCTTTTTTTTAATTGTTTTTTCGTCTTTCCGATCACTCTTCGATGAAAATTAGGCTTGCAGTCTGCAAAGAGCAGCGTCTCTCCGCGTCTCTCTCTCTCTATTTCCGGGAAAATCCCCCCCGAGAGAGAATTTAAGGCGGGCTAGAAAAAAAAGTCTACGTGCTCACGTACACGTAATTCCAGGGCGAATGTTCGGTTTGTCGTTTTTCATCTGCTCATTGGAAAGCATTTTTCGGTGTAAATCGCATTATATAAGTCACTTTTTTAATTATTTATTGCCCTTTATTGTTGGTGTTAGGTAAATGGCCAGGTAGAATATTCACGTTCCGTCTTTTTGTATCCTTAAGGTATAGTCGCGTTTTAAACAATTCGTCAAATTTTTATTTTTTTTAATTAGAGAGGCTTTGGTACTTATAAATGATAAGCTTTCTGCTAAATTTCAGGGTAGATCATCGACTTATTGATAACTGAGAAATTCATTATTTGAAATCGCTCATTTCCGTGATGAAAGCATAACGATGATACGATTATTCTTACTTCCGCTCACTTCAACATCAAATCTATAGCGAATCGTAAGATTTTTGCGAAAAATGGAACTTAAATAGAGTACATTCCTACAAAGTGGGGTTATCGACCTATTTTTAAAGAAAATAATCATTGTTAAACGTGAGCATTTGCTCGAATATTTAACGGATGTCTTGGTATTTCGCCATATTTAAACTGTCGCGTACAATAACCGCCAAATTCAAACGTGCCCACAATTTACACTCACATTTTCTGTGCATTTTCAAGTTTTCTTTATCTATTTTGTTCGATGAGTGTGCACATCTTCCTAAGTTGGTTTTCTCAAAAAAAAAATTTCACAAATTACTTTTTTTAGTTGGAAAGTAACGTATACTTTTTTGATTACGTGACATTTTTAAATTTTGAGGTTAGTAACCTCGAGTAATATTACTCAAACCGTTGATAATTAGTTTTTCATGTTGCAATTACTGGTAAATAAAAATTTCAATTTTTTTGACAATTCATAAATTTCCTTATTTCGTTCTATTTTTCTATAATGATCTCTACTTTTTCGTAAATTATGTTAATTAGGTGCAAATTACTTTTGACTACTCTGCATGCAGCGATACGACTACCTTCATTTTTTTTTACGAAATGAATTTTATAATTTTTATATATTAAAACTAGCAGGTGTTATAAAAAGCTCCAAATTGAAAATTCACGTTTTTGTAATATACCTTATCGTTATGTATACCTTATACTATATATACCGTGTCATATATACCTTAAAAATTAAGGTATAGTCGTATATTACCTGTCTTCGTCTTGCAAAAGATTTTTCGCCCCGCAAAAGTGATAATGACGCAAGAATCAATGCGATATCATAATTGTTTTAAAATTAATTTATTTGAGAAATTTGGGAAAAATGCAGAGAGGGACCTTTGCGTATATACCGTGAAAAATTGATGAAAATTCAAAAGACTACCAATTGGCAACTTGAGCATATTTTATATAACAATAATTTTAACATTTTTAATTGTTTGAACAATTAAATTTAAATGAAATTTAGTAAAACTAACGGCCCCGGGGAAAAGGACGTTTTCTCCCGAAGAATTCGCATTTCTCGACGACACGACTTACGCCGTTTCGCTCGTTGGTGAAACTCATTCGAGCTTGAGAGAGCAAAATTGCACCCCTTTGTGCCTGACGGATAAGCCAATTCAGAGGACCGCGAGCGAAGCGTTGCGACTAAGAGTCCGATCTGCCCGTAACTCGCACAGATTTCCTCTTCGCTTGCACAGGCCACTTCCGCCTCATCTTTTTTTTTTCTCGAATCGAATTTTCGTTTTCATGTCCCAAGCCAACGTGTTGTTGTTTTTTTTATTATTTTTTTTTTATATAGCCCCCACTGTTTTGTGTAGAATGGCACGGTGTTGATAGATGGGGTTTGATCAGTGTAAATAATTAACACCGCAATATAAACACCATTTAGTGCGTAAACATTAATGAATTACTAACACCATTAAGTGCAAATAAAAAAGAGATACAGATAAAACAACTCAATAATATAAAGAATATTTTGGAATAATGTAAGTTTCGATTTGTTTTGTAAGATTCATGCACATTATATTATGCAACTTTGTTCGTAAAAAATGCCATGTCAACAAATTCGTAAATTATTTTTTGTTTTTCTCTCTCTCTGAATGCAGAGATTTACCCTGACATAGGCTAATTTACTATCTATACTTGATCTTTTAAAAAAAAAAATTTGTGTACTAATTTTTTTCACAATATATGCAACGTTGACGTTGAGTAGCAAGTGTTCTGGCAATATGTTTAAACTTTTTATATTTAAGTATCATCAGTTCCTGGGAATAATTACGCTTTCCCTCGAACCTGTTTCACCAAAGATGTACTAGAGGATCGATTTTCTCAATGATATTCAGATAATGAGTCATAAAATGATGTTTTGGTATGGCAATCTTTAGCTCAGGTACCTATAATACTAAATTTTTCACGTTTATTCTCGTCCGTTTATTGCCACTTAATAGAGTCGACTGCTAGAAACGTAAACAAAGTTTTATTGCTAAACAGGTATATGGGCGAAGCTCGATACTTTTCTGAGAAATGAAAATAATTTGTCAATAGGTCATGCTTATTTCGTCGACGGTGTAATAAACATCATACATTAAAAAATGTCCATTTCTCAGGAAAGTCTCAAACGATTTTCACTTAATATCCTAGTCAATTTTTAAGAATATTTATACTGATCAACATTTGAGTATTTTAAATGAAAGGCAACTCATCAGGTAATTATCCAGTAAAACGAAAGTCTGTAGAAAATTATTATACACATTTTAGATTTTAGTAAGATCGACGATGTCATTCCCGAAAAAAAATTGGATTGGAAATTTGCATTTGCAAACATGCAAAAATATCCCAAAGCGATAATTTTGTAGACTTATTTTTTTTGTTTTTTTTTTGTTGTCAAATAAAATATCTGAATAAAACCTCTTATTTTGTTCAGCACCGATATTTATACGATATCAAAGAAGATTTATCTAGTTTTTAAAAAAATCTATAGAAAAAAATTTCAACTGATGGTTTTACCATCAGTTTACGTTGGAAGGAAAACTTTTGAACAAACTGTCGCGATAGAAGATAAACACTGAGCTTTAAAATAATAATATATTTTAATGATTACTCAAAAGGATTAATTTACTATTTTTCAAAGCACTCATTATTATTTTCCATCACAAGGAAATGTTCACTAGTGTAGATTATAATTTATGTATATCACGTTTTTATACTGGCAAGGAATAAACAACCAAATTTTTTTAACTATATTGTTTTCTAAACGCCAACATACGAAGGTTTAACAGATGCACGGATTTTCTTTTCATGAAAGCAATTGAACTATTGTTTGATAACACAATGACTTTACGTCCATTGTAAATTATACTTTTGCTGTCTCCAAAAGCACATAATACTCCCTGGTGCTCCGCAGTTTTTTTTTTACTGCACTGACGGTTTTTATAGCCTACTTTTATCGTTTATCATAAAAAATGGGAACTTGAAGTCCGAACAATCAGCCAATTACTTTCGGCTATTCGATTTCTGATTTCTCATTGACCAATTATTGTTTTATTTAATCATACGTTTGGCTCCAAAGAATTAATAGCCGTCCATAATTTTACTCGACGAAACGAAGATATGGAACGATTTAAATGCTATACGAAAAATAAATGACTTCTAAAAGTTGGTACGAGATGTTCAAAAAATAGAAAAAAATTTAGTTAAAATAACCAAAATTCATTTAGTTGATTATCATTTAGTTATTCTAATCATTTATTATTTTTTCAGATTAATCGATGTTTATTTATTCCAATTTTATTCCAATTTTATCAATTAAATAACTATCAACCAAAATGTATTTTGTCCATCCAAAAAAGAAAATTATTTTTTCAGTGTATAAGATTTCTTCCATTAGGTTTGGGTAAAGTTGAAGATTCGCAGCAACAAAAAAATCCATCCTTTCGTTGTCCAACGAAGAAGAGAAATAACTTGGTCCTAGAAAAATATGGTCCTTTTCGCAAAAATGAAAAAGAGAAACCCGAAAATTTTTTACAATTCCTAAAATATCCATATTTTGGTTGCAATGAAAATGTACATACAGTAATTGAAAGAGTATTAAAAATCTATAAATAACGAATTATGATGAAATGGTCGAGTTGAGGTTTTTTTTCGAATCAAGTCGATTATTTTTCCACAATTTTTTTAAGAGTGCTGTTCATAATGCAAAATACTATTTACTTTCAAAAACATCAATAAATAAAATAAATCGTTTCCATGAAGGATTAATTTTCTGCAAAACAATTGCTTTTTGAAAAAAGAGAAACAAAATCGTACTTTCGTGTCAACTGAACATTAAAAATCGGATTTTAAATTGTCAATGTTTTGGTTTAGGTACTTGTATATAGATACAGTCAAATCAAAAGTTTTTATCTCAATTTATCTCCCTACCATGTGGTTTTTCAGCTTAAGTCAATTAAGAAAAATTGTTGCAAATTGTTCCAAGAACAACATACTCAAAATTCAAGTTCTTCCAAGGTGACTTATTGTACTTGCTACGTATGCATGAAAATTAAATAAATCATAATCTTAGGATTAAAAAAAAAACTTGAGGAAGCTTCGTTGAAGGACAATAATAAAGAGCTATGCTAAATTTTAAAAAGGTTTATCATTTAGAATAGAAGATATTTATAGGATTGAAAATAGCAATATTTAACACGGGCTCTTATGGGAGAGCACTGGAAATAGGGATTTTAAACAATAAATATCTCAATTTGTAGGTGGTGGAATCTCTTAAAATTTGGTACACATATGCGTATTACATATGAAAGATTGACTGTATAACTTTTAAACAAACTCCTAAATAATCGATAAAACTATAGAATTTACTTTAAGAAATGATCAAGAGAATGTTTTCTCTATAATATTTGGATTCCAGAGAAAAAAAAAACGTTTCTCTTTTAATTAACACTTATTTCAATATAGACATCTTGAAAAGTGAGGTGCAAAGCTTGAAGAAGGAATCGTCGAGATTCGCGCGCGATTTGGTACAAATACGTCAAGGCTGACGATCACCATATTCATGGAGAGAAAAAAATGATTCATCCGTTAGACTTTGCGCCCTGTTATCAGCAAAAACGGTTCGAACGTTGGTTAACGACACGCATCGATTTGTGACTTACAGAGTACGATTCATTGTATCTTATTGTAATTCCATTATGTATAGTACATGTGACAGCGGTATGATGCGACTGCCCACGGTCAAGCGAGCGTCTTCCGATTCCGACTCGAAGCTTTTCCATTTTTTTTCCTTCCAAGCCACGTGCATTTTTTCATACGTATACTGATGCCGACCAATCAAAATTGTTTATCTTTTATTATTACTACACGAAAAAAAAAACAAGAATTCATTGTTGCATATTATCGAGAATAATTATCGATAATAATTTCTTTTCCATTGATCGTTGAGACTGACCGCAATTGATATTTCCACTGTGTTTCGTCTTGCCATTTTATGTCCATTTTTTCAAGCTTTTTTCCATCACCTGCTGATGGCCACTCAAAATTATTCAACTTCTTTTATTTTTACACGAAAAAAAAAAATACATTTTATTTATCGAGAATAACTTTTGTACGAATGATCATTGACTGACTGCAATTGATCTTTTCACTGTCTTTCTTTTTCTTTTATTTTATTTCATTTTTTCTAAGCTTTTTTCGGTTATCTGCTGACTATATACTCAAAATTATTTAACTTCTTCCTTATTTCTTCACATGCTAAAAAAGTTGCATTGTCTATTTATAGGGAGAATAATTTCTATTTCAATGACTGACCGCAATTGATCTTTCCACTGTCTTTCGTCTTGCCATTTTTTTGAAGCCACGTGCATTTTTATCGGATCAACTGCTGGCGAAATTATTTCACTTTTCTATACGAAAAAAAAGCTATTCACGTTGCCTATTTAGCGACGATAATTTTCATTTCCTGATCGACTGCGATTGATCTTTCCATTGTTCTTCATTCTGCAGACAAAATAGTGAAAGTTTCAATTGTTTTCAGCATCATTGATCCTCTATCGTGGTGAGAAAAATAAAATTTTGACTTCATGGAACGTTCTTCCGTGCGGATACACATTTTATTTGCCTGGATTCAATTGTGTCGTATTGAAATGAAACAATTTGAATGCGATGTAATAATTAATTACAAATTTCATTTGGTCGTTGCTTAAATAATATGTAGTCTCTTTTTATTCTTTAAGAACGTTGATTGATCGTCGCCAGACAGTCTGGGTTTCGGTTGGCCCGGTCGATTTGCCAGGAGGCATAATCAGGTAAATAAATCTTTATCGCGACTCAATTTAATTCATTTTTCGTCCGATTAAAAACGAACGGTGAGATTATGCTCATGTTTCTGTCATAAGCCAAAGTACGGATATGACTCATCGGATGTTTTGTTAATTCATTGGTGACCACCGAAACGGTTAATTGCAAAAACTTGGCAATTCACCAGACCGTCGATAATTTTGTACACTGCTAATGCCGCTCGGAACGAATGCGCGTACTATTCGAGCACTTGGAACTTTTTTCGAAAAACGATCAAAGTCCTCACCGGCGAGGCGACGAGTTCGACGAACCTTTTTTTCGCGCTCTCGAAATCGACCGTTCCAAAAGAAAAGTTCCCCGAACTGATTTTTCCACTCGAAACGTTCCAAGTTTCAGCATTTTTTTCTTTTTTTCTTTTTTTTTTTAATTTTTGAGTTTTAAAAATAAAACAAAAAACAACAATTCATCAGATACAAGGTAAACGTCCCAACAGTTGAACAATATTTTCTATATTTTACTTCGAATGTTTTAATTTTTGCCTAGATGTATAGATTAGTTTTTCATTAACGAAAAATTAGAAAAAGTCCTCGTTTATATCATCAAATTTTCTACAAAAATGTGTATGGGGTATTTTTTACTTTATTGCATTTTTGGACTACAATATCTAGAAATAAATAAACAATTATTCAATATTATTTTAATGCGAGAGACAATAAATCGCATTTAGAAACCATTAAAATTTTTTAAAAGAACTGAAATTTTGACTGGCATTTTTTTCATTATCAAAAAGTACAAAACGTGTGTTTGCAAAAAAAATTAAACACTTTCTTTTGCATGAATCGCGTTTATATACTATAAATATTATGTAAAATAAGGACACGATGGGTTATGGATTATTGAAGTATTAGAGAGTATTTTGAATGAGAATATGAAGCAGATTTTGGTTTGAATATTTATTAAATAAAAATAAAGTGAAAATCCCTTAGTTCAATTATAGGGACGTTTACCTTATACTGCTGAAAAATATATCTGAATATCGAAGTGTTTCAAAAGAGTTTACAGTTAATGGTCATTTTTTGAGAATGGATTTCATTTTTTATTTCTACGATCTCAATTGCGAACAATTCAATTTGTCTGCTATCAAGAGTTCATCGATAACAATTCATCTAAGAAATATCTGACGTATATTATCATCGTGCATCTACTAACGCATATTTCTTTAATTTTTTTACAGAGATTTCTCGTTCACTAATTTCCTCTTATCACCATGGAAGACATTTCAAGACCAATTTTTCATAATTGACTGAATTTCCTCGTTCAGCAAGTTCGTTTAAGATATTTCAGTACAACCAGTGAAATTATTTAAAAAATTTTAAATACGTGAATACAGTTTTATAGAACTTTCGTATATGTACTTTCCGAACAATAAAACCATGAAATAATGTTTTTTAACGATATAGCTATAGATTTAATGTATAGGAACATAACTCAAATACTTGATTACTCGAAAGCAATCAAGCAATCAGGCAACGTACATGATTTTTTTATTAAAATTTATATAAATTTCTTTGGCAACAAAGAACGTTCTTTCAAATATTTATCACGTTTTTAACAAATTTCGATTCCCTATACTTTTAACATGGGTAAAACTTGATTTATTTTCGCAAGCTGTACCGAAATCCCTGAATAAATACTTGGTTGAACCGTTGAATCAATAACCGCACCATAAAAAAGTATAATTCTCAATATTTACACACAAGTGAAAAGGACAAAATTTCACGGAGGAGTCAGTCAATTATCTGAAAAACTTGGGATAGAATGTCGCCACGTTTCGACAGTAATTGTCCTCTCATCCGTCGCTTTAAAGCGTTTATACACGGTGCGATTATCAAAATAATTCGTAACGCTCATTATAATTTTAATGTACATGTTGAACATTTAAAATTTCTCTTCGAAGCAGCAATCGTCTCGATAAAGATCCATTCGGATAGCTCGCTTTGATTTATTATCGATAAATTGTAAATTTAATACAAATTGTTGCTAATAACTAGGCCTCAGGAAGTACACTTAGAATACAGGAAAATATTATTTTTTTTAAATTCAATTCTCATACAACGTCGTGTTCCGTGCTGGATATTTTCTACTAAATTATTTGAACTACGAAAAGGAAAGTCAACCTCTCGTGAAAAAGCAAATGTTCCGTGCTGGGTGTTTTTTGTTTTTTGTTTTCTCTCTTTTATAACTAGATAATTTTTGGAACTACGAGAGTGAATGAATGGTGAAAGAGTAGTATATGTAAATGAAAATAAATTATTCGGTGATGGGTTTGACTCGTTGGCTTTTTTCTCTCTCGCTGATGTATTCTCCCCAGATGGGATGGCTCCCGTCGCCCCGTTTCTGCGATACTTTTCGTATGAGCTCGTCCGAGGTCGTCTTACGGTCGTAGGCCCAGCCGATCTTCGCGAACAAGTCGATCCACATGGTCGTCATGTTGAGCCCGTAATTGCCGAACTCGGCGGCCTTGTAGTCCCAGGGAAACACGTGGTGATAATTGTGCCAGCCCTCGCCCATGCTCATCAGAGACACGTATTTGTTTTCAGCCGGCGATATTGACCTGTCGATCCGATTCAAAAATAATGTCACGCTTATCAATATGCCGCTCATCCATTTTTTAGCACACACAACATTTTATATCCAATTCGAGATAAGGTAAAGAGAATAATTTACATATAGATATTATTAATCGACACTTTAGTAGGCTTTGTGCACATTTAAATTATTCTGCATGGTACAGTTGTAATCCGGTAGAGTTTTTTATATCGTACTTTATTTTTCCGTAGAGTTGTCATTTTGGTATAAATGTTTCTGGTAGAGTTGTGTATATGCCCCTCCCAATTGTTTTTACAGCTAAGCATTTTTCACACTTTATCTCTTTATTTTGAAAACATTCAAACAAATAAATCTGCTTCAAATCCAATAATTAATTTAATGTGTTCATTTTACATAATATTTCTAGTAAATAAATACTTGAACGTTTTAATATGCGTAAGATGTCCCAATAGTTGAACAGAAAATTCGACCCGATCTCTGGGGTTCAGCAAGTTTGTTCCAATAAATTTGTATATGAAAAATAATCAATATGATTTTATTGAGAAATAATTAATTCAAATGTTAAAAATAATATTTGAAATTCAAGATGATTCAATGACAGGTCTGCTCTCTGTTTGATTACACAAAAAAATTGTGAAATTTTTTGAAAAATTAGATGAAGCTTCTTTAACGTCATTCAAAGATCAGTGCAACATTTCACTGAAATTAGGAAGCTCGTTACTGAGATATTTATTGTACAAAATTGCAACTTGTAACACACGTGTTCTTATGGGAAAGTAAAGAAATAACCATTGTGTTAACAATAAATATCTCAATTAGGAGTTTTCTAATCGTATAGTGAAATTTGGACACAACCTTTTAGAGATGTTACCAAAAATTGTGTAAAATTTTCAATAATTTTCCATAATTATCGTTGTTGAACACAGCATATATGCTTAAAAAGAAAAATGGTCTGTCGAATGAACTTTAAACTCAAAACGTATATGTATTCTTTCGAATGCAAGCAAAAGTGATAAGAGAGCCTGTATTTCCTAAATAAACATATATAAAATCGGTATAGAGAAGCTGAACAAACTTGTCATAGCTCCGATGTCCCCAGAGATGAGCGAAGCTGTTGACGGACCAAGAAAAATTCAAGAACATGACGTATCGTATGAAAGCCTGGGATATGATGGCGTTGTACCAATCCTCCTCCCACAAGTACACCGGTATCAAAATCGGTATGACGAAGCAGACCATCAACTTTAGCAGACCAAAGTACCTATAGAGATAACATTTCAAACGCGATAAATAGAAAATAAGGCATTACGCCTTATTTTCATTTGTCCGTGGAAAATGTGTGAGTTTAAAAATAAACAAAATTTCCGTTATCGCCGGGCTGTTGAAGCAGGAGAAAAAATGAGTGGACGGCAGGGAGGGAGGGAGGGAGGGAGGGAGGAAATTTTGAGCACGCGCTGTACGCCAATCGAGAACGTGATTGACCCGATCGGTCCGACCCTGTGATGCTGATAACGCGACTATCACGTAATCTTATAACTCCGAGAAAAAAGCTTGCCCACGTGTGCAGCTCTCCTCCTTCCTTCCCCGCCATCTCTCGCGTTCTCTCCTTCTATTATTATTCTTATTTTCCAAGATTTCATCGGATTTTACGCGTGGAATTTTACTGTATGTGTGTTTTACTGGAGTTTGGAGCAATCCCCGCGATTAAAATCGTGTGCGCTCTCGTTACTTATTCCTCATCTCTATTTAACATCGCTATCGGACAATCCTCTTTATTTTCTTCTATTTCCCAGAGACATCCGTCCAAGAAAAAAAAACAAAAAACGATCCAGAAAAAAGGAAAAAAAGTGAAAATGTGTTATTTTTAGAATTCATCGATTTATTGCTCTTTCTTCAATAACACATAGCTTGTATCCTAGTTTCAAAAAATACTTTTTTTTTCACTAAAAAGTTATTTGTGTTTAAAATTTTTGAAACATTTCACAACGTTATTTTAAAAAACGGTTTTCCCATATTTTTCAGTACTTTTCAGGATATTTATCATTACAAAAATTCAAAAAATCAAAGTATATATATGCGGCAAACGTTTTGTCAGTTTGAACATCAATAGCGTGAAAACGATAATATGAACAAATATTTGTGCTGTGAATTTCCAAATTATTCCAAAATTTCGACAAAAGATAGTATATATACTGAGAATAATTACAATTGTTAATTTTACTATAAAATAGTAAGACTTGTACTAATTATTTTTAAATTACATATATTTTCATAGTAAGACGAAATATATTTAAGACAGGATTTTTTACCACAAAGTAGTAACTTTTCCTATAATTATTACGAAATAATTAAAGGAAATATATTTAAGACAGTTGTCTTAAATAAAATATATCAGTTGTATAAAATAGAATGTATCTATCGTTTTAATAAGTGTAATAATAAAAAATTATGAAAAATATTGAAAAATTCAAAAAGCTGATTCAATGCGGTTAGTTTTTTAGCTTATCCGATATGAATTCTTGGATTTCGCCCCGAATAATTATCATTTTCATTATCGACGGGAAATTTCGGGTGTACTCCCGAAAGCCGTAAACCGCGGATCGGTCTGAAACTTGGCACAAATATTCCTTTTGGCATTCTAAAAGTTGAATTAAGAAATGGATGAAATTTGACATACATGTTATTTAACACATTATCCAAACATCTGTGCAATTTGAATAAGTTAAACCTGAGATATTTATTGTCAAAAATTACTATTTTCTGCAGTCTCCCATAAGAGCACGTGTTAAATATTGCAATCTTCAATCCTAAATATCTTGAAAT
>JAPYYW010003124.1:0-16447 GCA_030522545.1 Cremastinae sp. A BG-2022a
TTTTCTTAATGAACTTTTACTCGCAAACCACTTTGTCCATGAGAAAAACTGAGTCGAAAATTTGTCGTTTTACTGCCATGACCATATCACCTTAAACGCGATTATACATTTTCAAAAACTGGTCGTGTTGTATCTCAAAAAGTTATCGACCGATTCCGATGAAATTTTGGGAGATTACTCTCAGTAATATTATCGGAAGGATATACCTAAAGTTTGAAAGGTAGCGTGTAAATAAATAATTTTTTTGGGGTCAAATATGTCGAAAAAAACGGTCGAAAATTCGAACTTTAGAGTAAAAAAGCTCCCAAATTTACAATTTTGCACTTTGTCATCATTTTTTAGGTATATCCTTCCCCTTAATATGTCAGTAAACGAATGACACTTGTTAAATATTTTTTAGATCAACAAAAGAGTGACTTTTCGATATCACGGAAAACAGGCGTCCGAAGACCCTTAATAACGCCGCCATTTTGTTGGTCATCCCAAAAAAAAAAATTCTTTCCAAACTTGAATTGTATAATAAAATTGTGTCCAAATTTGAAAATGATTAGATTATTTTATTCCCTATAAAAAAATTCTCGAAATATACCTATATTTTTCACGCTTCTAAAGAGATTTCTGGCCTTGAAAATACAGAGAACGTCTTGTACATTTTTTTCAATATACACTAACGTATCCTGAAGCCGAAAAAAAGATGGATGTGATTCACCGGCCCGTTTTTTAACATTTATTTTATTTATTTATTTTAAATAACATTTTAACACTCTATCGCAAAGCCCTAACAGGATTTTATTGAAAAATTGCAAAAACCTTCTTTGATGCAATGTACAATTGTATATTAAATTTTAAGAGGTTTCACTACGTCGAACTCGAGATATTTATTGTCAAAAATCACTATTTTCTGCAGTCTCCCATAAGAGCACGTGTTAAATATTGCGATCTTCAACTCTCAATATCTTGACTTCTGGGTAGTGGAACTTGTTGAAATTTTTCACAGCTCTTTATTGTACTTCAAATAAGCGTCCTTTAATATTTAAAAAATATCCTAAGATTACGATTTTTTAAATTTTTATACATATGTAACAAGTACAGGTGACCTTGGATGACCTTGAATTTTGAGTATGTCGTTTTTGAAACAATTAGCAACAACTTTTCTTAATAAACTTTTGCTCAAAAACCACATGGTATCGACATAATAACTTTTGTTTTGACTGTACTGATAGAACTACCTTCAATTTTTTACCACAGAGTTTATTCAAAGGTTCCACAAATTTTCAATGTATAATATCTTGATTTCTAGATGATAAAGCATCATTTAACACACGTTTTCATATGAAATTAAAAAAGATTTTTGCAAATTTTAAAGAAAATCGGTCTCTATACGGTTTTGCGGTTGTACTACTATGATAGTTAAAAAAAAGAGAATTTTAAATTTTCGGTATTTTGTTTTTGAGCACATGAAAAAATTTCTTGCCAAATTTGAAATCGTTTTACTGAATGGTCTAAGAATTATCAAACTCCAAAGATGCTAAGATTTAACATTGTTTTTTATGAAGAATTCGTCAATATACACTGAATACAAATTTAAAAATATAACATTCTTGTAAGTTTTGTTTACACATTCGTAGTAGTGTTTATTTTATTTACATAGTAATTTTAAAACATTTTAGTACAATTTTTTAAATTTAATTTTTTACATAAAAACGTGTTAAAGATATTTTTTAAATATGCTCAAAACTTAAAAAATTGGAAACTTTCTATCAAAAGCCCGAGTCAGGGTTTTACGAATTTCACGTCAAAAATTTCCTTTCTGCTGGCATTGCTTGTCCCATACAACCTTAAATAAATATAACATGAACACACATCGGTACAGCGCTGGAAGCATTTTTTGAACAAATTCCAGACAAAAACTGGTTTATTCCTTGAGAAGAATGCAAAGCAGTTCATACTCTTTTATCGCTTTACTCTTCATTTAAGAAATTAATCTAGTTGAACTTACATTTTGTTGATATCGAACTTGCATCCATTTTTGCCACACACTGAATTGTTGTTCGTCTCGTCTTTGCCATTTTGGTGATCTTTGTGGTAATCAGACACTTTTTATCAGACGAGAAATATTGCTCGATAAATCTTTTCATAAGATCTTTCACATTTTGAATAGATTTACGAACTCAAGTTCGTTGGATATTAGAACAACGTGTTGTCTGAGCGGAAAGTGAAACAATTGTGAAAAAAAGGCTCTGTGCATAGCCTTTTTATAGGTCTTTATGAATATTTCAATTTCACATCAGTTAAAATTTTATAGACGTATTTAGGTTCTTTTGTAACCAAGAATATGTATTTTTTATCGCCTGAATATATTTTTTAAAATTATTGACTTTGAAAGTGTAACTGCATTCCTTGTTATATTTGATAAGTGTACTCGGCAGCTTCTTGTTGAAATGTTCTTTTTTCGATTTTTCTATTTAAAAAATGAAACAATTTGAAACTAGAACACACTGCTATGAAAAAAAGCACGAAATGCGTCAGCTTCATACATTATTTTTGTATTTGCCTGATTAAAAATTAATTTATCGTTTGAAAAACTAAAAAAAAAAACGCTTAGGTGAATAAAAAAAGGGCAAAAAATGTTAAACAAAAGAAAGGATATTTATTTAATTGAAAATCGAAAATTGAAAAAAATATTTGTATTTGCACTTTTGTCTTTATTTTTAGTTTTTTCTTAGTAAGGTTATTTTCTACTAGGAAAAACTATCAAGTAAAAATAATGCATGAAGGTAACGCTTTTTATGATTTTTTTCCTAGAAATATATTGTAATTTGAAATTATTTCATTTTATAAATAGAAAAATCGAAAAAAAAAATTTCAAGAGGAAGCTGCTGAATGTACTTGTCAAATATATGACAAGGAATACAGTTCCAGTTTCACGGTCAATAATTTAAAAATACATATGTATATAGTTGATGAACAATGCATATCCTTGGTTACGAAAAACGCAAACTACATTTGTAAATTTTTTAAAGGTGTAATTGAAATATTCATAAAAATGTGCAAAACGAGGATACGATCGATGACAAAGTTATTTTAAATTTGAACTTTTTATCAAATTTTTTTGGTTGCATTTCCGGTTGTTTATATTAATGACTAGTACCAACAAGAAACGTAAAATAAAAAACAATGTCCAATGGGCGAGAGTGATTTTCCTTTTTTTCTTGTTTTTATTGATCCAAGATAAATAAATTTTTTCGAGCTTCAAAGTTCACAGGTTTGACAGCGATGAGAAGAAGAAATATTTATTACCATAAAAAAATTCCAATGCGCGTACAAATTACACGATGATTTTCCATTCTACGAAGAAAGTCATTTCATCGTCGATACAAAGTGATAAATAAATACAAAATCTGGCTATTCGTCGTGAAAACGTCCAATTTGAGAAAAATATAGTACTGTTAAAATCATTAATTTTCGTCATTTTTAATAGAATTTACGTAAATTCCTGTAAACATTATAAATTTACAAGTTTACAAAAAATTCGTAAATTAAGGTAGTACATCCATGGCAGTCAAATTAAAAAAAAATTTATCTTAATTTTTTTTCATACCATTTGGTTTTTTTTGGTTTTATTAGAAAAAGTTGTTACTGATTGATTCAAGAGCAAAATTCTTAAAATTGAAGGTTATCCAATGTGATCCATACTTTTTACGTATGTATGAAAAATTAGGAATGAAATAAAATAAATAAATAAATGAAATAAAATAAAAATAAAATAAAATAAATAAAAAATATAAAATAATATAAAATTAAAAAAATAAAAATAAAATGAAATAAAAAATTATGTATGAAAATTAGGTAAAAATTTGTATTAGGATTTGTTTTAAAAAACTAATTGAAGCTTTTTTGAAGTACTGTAAAAAACTGTACCAAATTTCAAGAAGTTCTACTTCTTAGAAGTCAAGACATGTAGAGATGAAGATAGCAATATTTAACACGTGCTCTTATGGGAGAGTCGAAAGAAATTGTGATTTTCGATAATTAATATCTCGAATTCTATGCAGAGAAATTTCTTAAAATTTAATACACATATGCACATACCATAAAAGATAGTTTATGCAAAATTTTAACAAATTCGTAAAAAAATCATTTCGTGGATGTACTACCTTTCAAAAAGTTCTTCCTGGTGTACAATAAAAATATTTTGTCTAATACTCCAGTAATCGACGTCAAAATATTTGTCATTCTCACTCATATTTTTTATAAAAACGGTATAAAACAATGCTAGTCGCCAAAATGTCGTCCTTATTCATAATTGTAGTATGAAATTATTTAATATGATGAAAATAATAATTAAATAGTGAATATAGCAATTCGATAAATTACATGGCTACTTATTTAGAAAAATAATTATGAAATCGCCTGTAGTGATATTTTCCAAATTTCAAGTTTCCCCTGCGTATCACCCACAGCCGCTAGATCCCTACGAAAGAACAATAATTGTGAGATATTTTATGTAAAATTTTATCAAAAACTTTGAAAAATTGAAGCAGAAAAATGCAAGACCTCTTAAAATTGAAATCGAGGCAACTGGTGTTTTCTCTCGTGGATTCCACGTTCAATTTCGATACAATTTTTCCTTCAGTGATGTCATAAAAATCGACACTCGAGCTTGCACCATAAGCTGCCATAACATCATGATCACATTTCGTATACCATGAAAATGACACAACCGTACTCTCGACATTGATTGTTTGCAACCTCGTTGCCTGAAATAGAAAATCGATGAACTCGAAAAATATTCTATCACTGTGCACACTGTTGAAATAACAAATAAATATTTTTTTCGATAAATATTTTGATTTTTCTATGTAATAACTATTCTATTTATTCTCTCTAAATTTTAATACTTCCAATTATTCTTTCTTAAAAAAATTGATTCTTATTTGAGAAGTCATCAAGAAGGGTTACTGAAGTCTTTTCAGACATACAGTTCATCATAAAAATACAAAAAAAATATATACTTGTAAAATAGATATATAGCTTTATGGCATCACCTAGAGAATTTTCGATATCTAAAAAAAAGTGGGCCAGCGAATTTTTTTTCCATTTTCAGTTAACTATTTCAAGTTACAAGAGTTTTTTTTTATCACATCTGACAGAAATACTTCTGTATTTTGTCGCGTTATCCTATGTGAGCGACGTTGCCAAGTTGTCAATCCATTTAAAAAATCTCTCTTTTTTTTAAACATCCAAAAAGTACATACGTGTACATTTTTTCATTGAAATATTTACAAATCTTAAAAAATTTTTTTTTAATTAATAATTTTTGTATTATTCTTGAAGTAGTATAAGCAAAGTACTTACAATCTTACATTTGGACTACAACTTCTTTATTAAATATCTTTTAAACTATCCTCCTAAAGTTCACGAAGTTTAGCAAGCATTTTTTTTTAATCATTATTTACATGTAAGCACAGTTTCATTGAAATTTCTCTTTTTAAGGTAAGGGTTAACATCCTTAAAAGTTGCAATTTTACACAATGAATATATCAATATCTGCACAATAAAGCTGCCTCAAATTTTAAACGTATTTCAATACACCATCAAGACACGTAAATATTAATTTTCGTCAAATTATCTCCAAAATAATTTCACTCGATGATTTTCGCCTTTACCTTACTCGTTAAGCTCCAAAATCATACGGGACACAGATAAATTAAGAAAAAAAAATGTTGATTTTACCGTACTGCTAAAACTGCCTTGAAAGTTGAAAATATATTTAAAAAAAATTAAAAACACGCTTTTATAACACATCGAACTAAAAAGTGAAATATAATTCTTCATACAGGCAGAAAATAATAAACGAAAAATATTAGTATCATTGTGAAAAAAAGTGTGGAGTGCTCGATATATGAAAAATATGGGGCGCGTTCCATATTTTTCGTATATCGAGCACCCCACGTTTTTTTTTACAATAATACTAATATTTTTCGTTTATTTTTCATATATCGAGCACCCCACGCTTTTTTTTCACAATGATACTAATATTTTTCGTTTATTATTATTTTCTGCCTATATGAAGAATTATTTTTCACTTTTTAGTTCGATGTGTTATAAAAGCGTATTTTTTATTTTTATTTTTTAATATTTTTATTTTTCACTTTTTAGTTCTCGATTTATCTACAAACTGTGTCAGCCATATGTGTCATATGGGTCTGTTACTATAACTAACTAAATGGATAAGAGGGTGACTAAAAATGTCTTGTCGCTAGCGTCAACCTCAGGGAACCAGGCATACCCTGTTGAATTAGCCTTACCCTTCTACAAGGACCTCTGGGAGGGCAGAAATTATTTAATCCTGACGATCCTGATCATGATAATGAAACAGACTTATCAAATTATTGTGTTGTCACCGGTTCTTGATAAGTGTGCAAAGTTTAAATCAAATCTGTCTGTTTAAAGTGGGTCAAAATCCAGTTAAAAGGAGTCGGTTAGAAAACATACAAACAAAAATACAGGTGAAGTTAATAAAAGCGTGTTAAAAAGGAAACAAATTTTGAGCATACCTGATCGAAATCGTAAACTCGAATCTCCTTGTCTGTGCCACAACTTAAAAACATCCGTCGCGTAGGTGAACATTTGACGCACGTAACGGTACCCTCGTGTCTCTCGTACTCGCTGATGACTGGATCGCTGAGAGGACTCTCGTCGTCGTCGTCGTCGCTCGCAGAATCTATAGGAACCGAGTTTTCCAGGCTGCACTTGTAAATGCCTCCGCACAGGGTCCCGACGACGAATATTCCTGGGACTATCGACGAAAAGTCGAGAGAGGTCAAGGATAAGCCGGCTTCGATGGCTCTCTCTCGCCTGCCACCTGCGCTCCGGGGCCTTGCATTTTCCGCTGGATTGTATTCTTTCGGTATTTTGAATTTTTTGTACGACGTCACTTTCGTAAAGTCCATCGTTATTTTGTTTATGTTTATGTAACCGTCTGCGCTCGTCGTTACGATCATCGACTCTGTGCGACTTTTTGGCAGCCAAGTCAAAGACGTAACCGTGTCACTGTGAACGCAGACCTGCAGCGGAGTAATAATCTCCTCATCGCGGAGATTCCACAAGAGGACGTCACCTGAAAAAACAAAACGATTAAGGATGCGTGAGCGATATTTTTTGAAATATTTCTCTTATTTTACTTCATTTAAAGAACACAATTATTAATTTTTAGCAAATAATACCAATAATTTGAAAAAATATTAATTTTTTTGTAAATCTTTTTTTCCGGGCATAAGTTTTTCTGGTTTTTTTTACTGCTAAAACATATTATTACAAAAAAAAATTTTTTGTTAATATAAATGAATGTTGTAAGTACATTTTGGATTTTTTTAAAGGATTGTTGAAGGATGTATGAACGATATTTTCAAAAATATGAAAATTTAATAGATTTCTGATATTTTGTTCTTAAGTATAAAAAAAAATATGGTGCCAAATTTGAAATCATTTTACCGAATGGTTTAAGAGTTATCAAACTCTAAAATTATTGAGATTTAACATTGCTTCTTATGGAGAATTCATAAATTTGCACTGATCACCAATTTAAAGATATGAGATTCTTGTGAATTTTTTTCATATATTCGTAGCAGTGTACATTTTGTATTAACAGTAATTTTAAAAAGTTTTTACTAAAAGTTTTTTAATTTAATTGTTTAAACAATAAAAAAATTTCAAATTATTGTTAAAATTTGCTCAAGTTATATTAATTGATAATCAAATGAAGACTCAAAAAATTGGCAATTTTTAGCAAAAGCCATAGTCTACATTTTACAAATTAAGAATTTACATTTTGCTGGGATTGTCTGTCCCATACATCTTTAATTATTTTGATTGAAATACTTTTCACTGATAATAGTTATTTCGCATCGATTAACACGAGAAAAAAAAACACAACCTTACGCCGGTCCATTTAAGCATGTAATTAACATTTAAGATTGCATTTAACCTTTGGGTTATTATAACCAGAAGTCGATCAAATTGTAAGAGCCAGCGTCAAATTTGTGTTCGAATTTTCTTGGGCATACATCCTTATCAGATTATTTTTATTAAAGATTTTTTTTTAATTGCTTGATTCTGTAACATAGTACTAAAATCTTTAAATTTAAGATTTTGCTATCTAGCAAATGATATAAGCAGCATTTAAAATACCAACTTTAAAGTAGTCTCTTGTAAGATGGCATGAAACATTTTGATTGTCAATATAAAATATTTTGACATCCGCACGATAAAACTTTCTAAGCTTTGCATTTTCTTTCTTCGTATTCAATTTAAGCGAACAATAAGAAATTGATAGTGTAATTTTTTTAATCATTAATTTACCATTAAACAACGAAGCTGCAAGGATTGATGGTTCAAATGGATGGTAACTCAAATTGGTAACGCAAGACTGAACCTCGAGCGTCCTTTCCGGTGTTTCCTGGAGTTTATCGTTCCGCGTAATCTTGTAAAATTTTATGTCTGACAAATGATCGCACCAAGTCTCGTGATAGGTCGCACTGTAGCCAGCAACCAGAAAACCGCCACCCGTGCTCCAGCTCACATCGCTTAATTTTTTCTGAAAAAAAAAAAGAAAATAATAATTACTAGACATATTCCAAATGCTAAGCTTATCGATATATCCACTAGGGTGTTTCATTTTTAGGCGATATTTTTTTTTCTTTGTTATTTTCAGGTATAACAAAGAAAAAAAAAATATCGCCTAAAAATGAAACACCCTAATATTCACATTTTTGCTCTTACGTCATTTTTACCATTGGCGAGTGTACGAAGACTGCACAACAATTGTACTTTGTCGGTCGGCTCATCAGAAGATCCAGGATTGTATCCTTCAAACGCATTATTGCCGTGAATCTCATCGAGTACTCCGAGTACATCGGGCGTTACTCGTTTCATGAACGCTGCGAGCTTTTCGTAATCAACGTGGAAAGCGGGCTTTGCCATCTCAAGAGTCTGCGTCTGCAATTTTTAATCTTTTTATTCATCGCATTTCATTATTGAGACTTCATTGTTATTAAGATTTTCGTACACAAAAAACTTGAATACTTTTCTGATTGCAAAAAGTTTACCTACACCGGCACTACGCAACTCTGTCTTTTGGGAATCTTTTGATTCGTAAACAACTGTTTCTGTCTGCACATTTGCCATTTTTTGAGATCTGAAACACAATTTACAATGTGATATCATTATTTTAAACGCGTCAACATTTTGGCAACAATACAAATAACAAATAAACAATTAAAAATAAAAATTGACAATGACGAATGGCATGTCATGCTGAAGAAAAGATTAAAGCATGCAAAGAATTATTTCGACTTCGTATCGCATTTTGACGGTTATTTTTAAAAGAGATTGCACGAACTGACTTTTCGGTTGATAATTGGGATGTAAAGCCCGTAGGCTCGAATGATTCATCGGTAAACATTGTAAACAATTAGCTTTAATGTAAGAACGTTGAGTGATCACGAACAACCAACTGACAACTGATTGCTGATATTATGGAGGTTAGAACCTCCATAGCTGATTTTACAAGAGCATATAGCTATATATATGCTGATTGTGAGAATCGAACCTTGCGCCCCATGCGGTAAAACATTTAAATATTGAGACCGGTCGTTTACAGCTCCAATTTTCATTTCTTTTTTTAAAATTATATAAAACGTATATAGTTTTATCGGTACAGTCAAATGAAAAGTTTTTATCTTAATTATCTCTGTACCATGTGATTTTTGAGCTTAAGTTTATTAAAAGAAAAGGTGTTGCAAATTGTTTCAAAAACAACATATTCAAAATTCAAGGTCATCCAAAGTCACCTGTACTTGTTGTTACGTGTATGTATGAAAATTTAAAAAAATCATAATCTTATAGGATTAAAAAAAAATTTGAGGAAGTTTCTTTGAAGTACAATAAAGAGCTGTGCTAAATTTTAAGAAGGTTCAACATATCTAGATTTCAAGATATTTAGAATTGAAAATCGCAATATTTTTAACACGGGCTCTTATGGAAGACTTTAGAAAGTAGTGATTTTTGACAATAAATATCTCGAGCTCTACGTAGTGAAATACCTTAAGATACCTTTATATTTAAGTTATTTTTTTTTTTTTGAAAAAAAATATATGCATGGTTTCATATAAGTTGAACTTATTTACAACAAAAGTCCACATATACATATTATTATCAATTTTGAACACAACATTCGTAAGTTTAATATAGTTTTGGTGTACTTTAAAAAAAAAAATTTTTTTAAATATAATATCATCTTCAACGTTGTATAATTTTTGAAGGCATTGAGTAATTGTAAAATAGAAAGGGGAACCTTTTTGCGGAGCATAAAACCACTTTTCTATTAAAATATGTATAGGGCGTTTATGTAGATTATACCTTTTTGTGTAAATACAAAAATCAAAACGAACAAAATATTTTCCAATGATAATTAAATGGAAATAAATGAAAAATTGGCATCAGGAACCTCTTAAGTTTGTATTTTATATCTATTTTCATCCCTCTGAAAGGATTAATCGTGTGTGCAAGAGAAAAAAATTACTCATTTTTTAAAATTACTATACGCTAAATTTTTTCTCCAGTTCGTTTAAAGAGGAAAAAAATGATTGTGTACTTTTTCTAGCTTTTCCTCTACAAAAGTGGTAAATAAAAAGAGGAAATTTAAAAATCGCGGATTAATCCGCTAACTTTTTCCTTAAACTTTGTTTAAAAGAGGAAAACGAAAGAAAAAAAGGTCTCTTCTCACTTATTGTTCCACCAGTTGATTAAACACGTTATATTTTTTTGCCAGATGTTTAGTTACGTGATAAAAGTTGTATCGTAAAATATTCATTCATTGAAAAATTTCCTCAAACCTGCTTTTCCTTTTCTGACGTCATTTATGTACGTCATGTGCGAGTCAAATGTCTGGGAAAGATACACTATAACGTACAATTCGAGATGTCAATTTGCAAAAATTACAATTATAATATTATAATTAAAAAAGATAATAATTATAATTAATATATTACTTATATTATAACATAATTATAATTATAATTTCAATTATCATTTTTCTCATTAGCTCAAAATTGTCATTTTCAAGTAATAAAGCCTCATGATTTTTCACAAAAAGTCTCTCTAATTATCACATGGATTTATATAAAACAATTAATTTTTATTTAGTTTTTCCTAAAAATAGTGAAAATTGGAAAATTTTGCTATTTTTTAATAAGACTTCATAGAAATTTAAGAGCAATTTTTTGTTATGTGTATGCGAATAAACGTAAATATATAAGGATGAAATATAAAAACGAAGTTGAAATAAAAAACATAAAAGTTTTTGACATGTTCCATTCGTTAAATTCAAATTGCCCTTTTTTCAAAAAGTTCCTAAAATTTTTCATATTTTGTCATTAACTTCAACATTTCCTTTCAACAATTAAATTTTACAAAAATGTTTTGAAATCACTATATCAGTGCTGGTTTTATTACTATATAAAAAGTATTTAATACAAATCTCGTATTTTTAATTTAATGGATTTTCAATAAGAAAAGCTGTTAAATATCGGCATAACCTTTGATTTCGAAAATGCTAGAATCATACACCAAACCGATGTCAAATTTCATACGAAATTTTTGTCCTACTTTTTTACCTTCTACAGAAGACCTTCAGATACAAATAATCTCAAATACCAGACACCAAAATTTTATAAGTTATTCTCTCTTTTTTTCTTTTCTTTTTTGTTATATTAATTTAATAATTTAATTAATGTAACTAAATTTAATTGAATTAATTAATAGAATAAAATAAAATAAAATCACTTACTTAAATTGAATTAATTTAAATAGTTTCAATTAAATCAATCAATTTTTAAATGAAATATTAAATTAATTTACTTCATTGAAATAAATTTCATTCATTTAATTAATTTAATCGATTTTAATCTAATTAATTTAATTTATTTATTTACACAATGTAGTTAATTTCAGAATGAAAGTAAATTAAATTCAAATTAATATTTTTTAATTAGAAGTACTATTAATTGAAATCTTATTTATTTTATTCTATTAAATTAATTCAATGTAAAGTAAATAATTAAATTTATTTAATTTACTTGAATGAAATACCTACTAATTGTTCAAGATACGTATATTCAAATATTACATATGCGAGTTTCAAGTTCATTCTCAAGGAATAAAAAAATTAATATATGTAACACGTTTTAATTGGACGTTACAGTGTACATTAAACTCACGTGGCTTTATTCAATGTCACAGTGACCCAGTTTTCTTAAAATAATAATAATAATAAAACAATATAAATCATGATCGTTTAACTGGCTTTTTTAATAATCCATAAAATCAATAAATACAATGCAGCAGATTTCCAAAAAATTCATTATACCTATACTGTAATTTGCCAAGTTTATACTAAAAAAATGTTGGTAATAATTTTATTATAAACAATTGAGGTAGTAACGTATTATCCGGGAGGAAAATACAAAAGTGTCGAAATCGAAGTGTTTACAAAGTTGAAAAGATATGCAAATTAATAGGTGTTTCGTGATTATCGGGAAAAAAAGTTTGATCTACTTTTTATTATCATATACAAACAGTGATGAAGACAAGCAGATTGACGCAGTCGGGGAGATGAACAAAACAAGCATTTTTTTCTGTATATATAGCTGAAACTTTCATGTTTTCATATCATTAACTAGGACACTGTCTTTCCGATCGGATTTTCATCTGCTTCCAGTTGCTTCAGCTAAATTTTGACCATGAAGCCCGTTCCACTTTTACTAAGCACTCTTGTGGCGATATGCTTTTTTCATGTGAGTTACATTATTTTATTTTATTTTTATTTTATTTTGTTGAAAAATAATCACTCAATTCGACAATATTATTTGTACGCGCTGGGAGAAATCACTATATAATAAATTTTATCATAAAGTGATAAAAATACTAATTATTATTATTTGTAACTATATTTAATAATTAAATATATTTTTGTAGTGAAATATGTATATTTAACAAATATCTTTAATATTTAATATTTATATTATGTATAATATTAATACATAATATAAAATTTAACTTAAAAATTGAGAATAGGATCAAAATAAAGTATAAAAAACAAAATTTAGACGATTTGAATTTTCGTTTTTTTTTTAATACTGAACTAATTTTACAATATTGACAGATATCGTTTATTAGTTTAATTTAAAATATTTAGTCGAATTATGAAACAATTCACCAAACTATTTGAAAAATACATATTTAATCAAAAATTATGTAACACTTCGTCATAAAATTTTTTCATAACTTACAATTATAAACGGAGAAATCTTTAATTTTTTCAATGCATTCTTACTTAGTGTTTATAGGTTGAATTCCCTTAATTTATTATTTTTGTGATAAAAAAATGCTTTTTATTCTGTTGTAATAGTTCGAGTTATCGTATTTCAATTCATACTAATTCACTCATTGTATGCGCAATAATTTTAAAAATATGACAAAATCTGATAAATTTTTGTATCTTGTTCTTAAGCTTAAAAAAATGTTGTGTCAAATTTGAAAGCGATTTACTGAACTGTTCAAGAGTTATCAAACTCCAAAGTTGCTGAAATTCAACATCGCTTCTGATGGAGAATTCGGAAATTTTCACTGAATATAAACTTTAAAATATAAGATTGTTTAAAAAAATTTTTATATAGTACTTTAAAAATTTTTTACTAAATTTTTTAATTCAATTGTTCAAACAGTAAAAAATGATTAAATTATTGTTATAATGTGTTCAAGTTGTCAATTGATAGTCAAATTAAGACAAAAAATTGTCAACTTTTTAATAAAAGCCAGAGTCTGGGTTTTACGAATTTAACATAATCAAGAATTTACTTTTTGCTGGAATTGTCTATCTCATAAATCTTTAAAAATAAAGCTGTAAATTTCCATAAAATGACAAAAAATATAAGTTAATCGAGTATACGTCGCTAAAAAAATAATTTTTCGATGCTCAAAGTTTGTCCTCTCGTCGTATACCACATTAAACTTTTTTCCCAAAAAAAAGTGGAACATATGTAAACAATTTTTTTGACAATTTCTTGAGAAAGAAAAAAAAACTCCTTGAGTTTGCAATGCCCAATTAGTGTTATTGTAATTAACATTTTATTTATTTCTATCAATAACTATTTTTCTATGGTGTTTTATAGAATGCAGAATCATCAGAAAAAATCTTGTCCCGAATATCCGCGATGAAATTCGCAATTAACAAGATTCTGGAAAAATTTGACGATATTGCAAACACAACGATGGATCACGCCCAAGGAACACTAGAATCGTGGAAGCAAGTCAATTTTCAGCACAACAACAATGAGCTTTTATACGATTCTCTACAAGATTACAAGGTTCGGGCAAATTAATTTTATACATACAAGGTGATTGGTCTGTGACAGTCAAATATAAAAGTTCCTTTTGTTTTTACGACGTTTTTCCGACATCCACATTAATTTATGAGCTTTAGTTTATTAAGAAAAGTTGTTGCAAATTTATTAAAGAACAATATTCTTTGAATTCAAGGTTATCTATACTAGATACACTTGGTGTATAATTAATTAATTTTTTTTTCACACCTTGATGGAAAGTTCGACTTTCCTCCCTGATTTGCGGGAGGAAAGTGCCACATTTCCCTCTCTGCAAAATATTTAAATAATAAAATGCACATGTCCCAAGGTTTGTTAGCTACCGCGAAACCTAGCAACAATATATCTATATCCAAATTTTTTCTGTCATTTCTGTCATTCAATTGTGATTAAATGTCATTAATTATTCGATAGCATATACTATTTTTCATAACTTTTGTTGTTAAGTTCAGAGTCCAGCACGGTTCAATCAGATTCAAAAGAACGTTCCCTGTCTGATCACTCAAGAGTTTTTTAATTAAAAATAAATATAATTTTTCAACAGAGTAAAGGTATATTTTTAAATTAGTAAATCATTTACAATAAATATAAAGTAGAGAAATTTTTCTTCATTATTTTTGGAATTTATATACTGTGCAAAAATTGATTTTTGAATGGTTTTATCAGCTCTTTTTGGATGAAATCAATAAAGATAGTACAATTTACTCGACAAAAAATAATAATTGAGAAAAATATTTTTATATAACGCAACCATGTTTTCGAAAAGTATATATGAACGTGTATTCTTCGACCAATCAACTCATAGCAGCAGTTTCCTCGACAGGATCGAGTGAAATATATAATATCTCGTAATTATGATTAATTACTTTTAAAAATTACGTTCGTTTTCTGTGGGGTTCGTTTTCAGCTTCTGCCTTATTTATGAGATTCTAATAAACACCTGAGATATTTTAGATTGTTTTAAAGTTCACCCTAAATATACATTTATTTCGATCAATTTTATTTATTTATTTCAGCGCATTCTAACAGTTTCTCACAAGACTCTGTCTTATGACGAATAATATTGCTTTATTGACAGGATAGTTTTAGCTTATTTTATCAGTACTGATACTTGAAATTTAGCTGTCAAGAAACTCAATTAATACTTTATATCGCTAAAAAAATGCAATAGGGACAATAATTTATTTTTTTTATTATACGAAATGCCTCCTTAAAATATATATTAATTGATATTAATTTATCTTAATTTATTTTTTTATATTCATTTGTATTAATGTATAATAATTTTATTGAATAATTTATATTAATTCGAAATAATATAATTCTCTAAAATGACAATAACTTCACTATTTAAAGTATATATTTATAATTTCAGGAAATCGTTAAAAATGAGTGGAAGGATAGCTACTGGGCCCAAGGTTGTTACCAGGCATTCATGGAAGATATTAGACAGAGTTTTGTGAATTTGCAAGCGAATAACGAATGCAATGTGCGGGATCTCCAGCCGATACTCGAAATAGTCGAGAAAGCCAATACAATGAAACAGCCCGGCATCAATTTGATTTATGATATCGATGAAAAAGCAAAGACGTGCCATTCTCGTAAAGACGAAAAATTGGATGAATGCACTTCCAATTATCTTGCAAAATGGAACAATGCGTATCTCGCCCTCGAGAAAGATCTCACGAACGTCCAAGGTTTGGCAAAACGCTACATCGACGAACGTAACATCAATTTTTCATGCTTCAATAATCTCAATATGTTATTTATGCTCGACATCGAGAATTTTAAACAACAGGCGAATGAATGTTTCAATAACTATCCGAGAGTCGTCTATGTGTGACCGAATAAACTGTGTTGTATCAAATGAGTTTAAGATAGTACAACCGAGACAGAGTCTATTGAAAAGTTTGTCCTTATGTGTTAACTTGATGTTAAATCATCAGTTGAAATTTCTTGAGACAGAATTTATTCAAAAATTGCACAGATCTTCGTTAGCATTG